>CBVK0101100591.1:5759-24074 GCA_900067695.1 Picea abies | reverse complement strand
ACAAAATAATAAGAATGCTCTTCGCAGTTACATTATTTCAACAGAATGGAGTTGGGCAATAATACCAAAATGCCCTTTTTTTGAGAGCTTTTATATTCTATGGGAACCGATCATCTCAAGGGAGTTTGTTATGATGCCCTGGAACTTATATTGTTGTCCCTCCTATTGGAATTGCATAGTTAAATCCTTAAAATCCAAGAGAATGGGGTCGAGAGTGTGTAACCATTCTAAACCGGGCACAATGTCACAACCGTCGATGTCAATAGCAAACATATGAGATTTCAGGTGATACAAACCAATTTGGAGGTGCGCATTTTCACAACGTCCCCACATTTCATTGAACCGCCATTGGGAATCATGATTTTGAAAATTATTGACTGCACGAGTATAGCAATTGATTTCTAGGGCAATGCGGCGATGAATAAAATTATGGTTGATGCCATTGTCAACTAGGATGATGACTTTCTGAGGGTTTGGGGAGCAAAGAAGCCAGTGAGGGCATTCAGTGAAATCATCGGTTCAACTTATGGTGGATTAGAGGGCAGAGTAAGGTCAACTGGTTGGGGTAGCTCGCCCACAGGGGAAACATCTGCCTCCTCTTCAGGAGCATCAGCAAACATGGCCATAAAAAGCTTATGTTCCTTACACTTGTGCCCTGTAAAATCTTTGACATCACAGTTATAGCAAAGACCCTCGAGTTAGTGTTCTGCCAATTATGTCCGAGTTAATTTCTGGATCTTGAGGGGAGTGGCAGCGGGTGCAGGATTGGTGGGTTTGGAGAGGAAGAAAGGAGGGTTTTCTGGTTTGGGAGGAGACAGTTTGTTGCGCTTCCTTGGCTCGTTTAGTAGCTTCCAACCAAGTATGGGGGCGAGACATTAGGACGTGGGCATGAATTTCATCCTTTAGGCCACTGATAAAGCATTCCCGGAAGAACGCATCTGAATTTCATCCTTTAGGCCACTGATAAAGCATTCCCGGAAGAACGCATCTGACATGCCCTCCGTTCTGAAAGCTAAGTGCTCAAAGGCGACAATAAAGTCTTCCACTGTGCCAGATTGTTTCTACTTGGTCAAATGACCTAAATGGTGGGTGTTGATGTCAAAGCGTTCATAAAGCTCTACAACAAACTGTGTCCAAACAGCATACCCTTGGCATGCATTGATATGCCATTACCACCATTTCCAGCGTTCTAGATCCATATAGAGGATACCGTAACAAAGTTTGGCCAACTCATCGATAATGTTATGCAAGGAGAAATAATGTTCCATTTGAGTGACCCAGCCCATGGGATCTGAGCCATCGATTTGTTCACCTCAATTTTGGGAAGGCGCAAGTCGCGATGAAAGTGATTGGAATGAGGGCCTTGGAAATGGGAAGAGTCAATGTCTCCAAGATAGGAAGGTTGTTCAAAAGAGGTAGGGTTCAAGGAGTGACCCATCAATTGATAGCGTGTCTTTGATGTCTTTGATATCTTTCTGGGTGGCACATCGCTCCTAGAGGATCTAAACAAAAGAATTGAGCTTGCTAATGTTGGAATAGAGGGTTTTGATGTCCTTGTTCTGGATGTTGTCAGCAATCAAGGTATTGAGTTCTTGGTTGAGGGTGGTTTCCATTTGGGCAGAGAGGAAAAAATGGGCAAGTGAGTCTGCAACTCTTGACAGAAAAAAAAAATTACAGGAGAGAAGTATCACTACGGACAGGGGAAAGAGAGGAATCTAATGGGATAGGTGGCAAATAAGGGCATCGAGAAGGGTGGGTGGGACCACAGAAAAAAAGAGGCTTACAAGTGATAGGTACCACAACGATCAAGGCGAGAAAAGGAATCCAATGAGAGAGGTCTCGAATAAGGTTGTCAACAGGACCACTATACTCTTGCAGAGTTATACTTTGGCCTGAAGAATACTGTAGTGACGTATCGCCTAGATTGTTAACAGGGAATATTGTGTAGGAATTTCGCAACCAAAATAGAGGAGGCAGGGTTGTGCAGTAATATATCTCTTCTATTCCTTTTCTATTCTAATCTTTTCCCAAGGGTTAGGGTTTTCAAGGTTCCTATAGACAAGGGTTTTCAAGGTTCCTATAGATCTTTGATATATGTGTGAGATCGGACAATGGTACTCGACCCAATATTTCATGGCACAAATTAAGTAGGCTTGATCATACCCTTCGTCGTACTACCCAATTACCCAGGTACTAGATAGTATCTTCCCAAGTGTTGTTCTCAATGTCACTATAGTAGTCAGGCGGTCAATCGACTGATCTAGAGCTAGTTTCAGGAGACATGGGAGGCTCTCGATATACCTGATGGTACGTGGGAGTGATGGTCATGTACAAATTTTGTTTGATGCGGTACTACTCGAATGGGTACCAACAGGGGTTATAGAGGTATCCAACAAGGTGAAACATTTGTTTCAAGTAACCCCATGAAACCAGTTATATTTTCTGCATGTAGTTTTCCCCAGCCGTAGTTTCACCCATTGAACGACAAATCTGTGTGCTTTAAAGATGCCGACAGTACACGTCTCTACCCTAGAAAAAACTTTCCCACAGTTTCTGTCGAGGAAAGTGCTCTGATACCACTTGTTAGGTACCAAATGTATTATAATAAGCAAAAACATAAATATTGCAATAAATACCAACGTAACAACAAAATATAGATAACCACAACACCAAAAATGACACCTTGATTGATAGAAAGCATGTTGATGTTTGGTAGTTGCGGTAGGTACTTTCCCTCCTAGACAACCTTTCTTAGACGAGAAGAAGATTCCAGAAGCAACAGAACCATTGAACAAATGTGGAAACACCCCAAAAGAGAAGTTGGCCCAAAAGAATAAAAAATAAAGAAGTACCATCCCAGAGGAGAAGTTGGCCTAGTAAGGAGGTCAAGAAGACTAT
The DNA here is from genome assembly GCA_900067695.1 of Picea abies. Lineage (NCBI taxonomy): Eukaryota > Viridiplantae > Streptophyta > Pinopsida > Pinales > Pinaceae > Picea > Picea abies. The sequence goes on along the minus strand of CBVK0101100591.1, from coordinate 21,176 downwards.
AAATACAAGGCGCCTTGGTTCATTTGACACACTCACTCACACTCCCTCATCCACAAAAAAGGAAGGTGCAAGATTGAGAAGGTGACACAACAACTGTAGTAGCAAAAGCTTTTTATTTTTTAATCTTTGTGGTAACCCTCTCTTGTGTGCTACCCTTTGTAGAGGTACGCTACTCTTATATGGTGTTGTTGCTGCCGTTGGGGTGGTATTTTTGGTTGTATCTTTAGCTAGCCATTGTGCTAGGGTTTATCTGTTGGTTCATGGTTGGAATTGTTTGGACAAAATCTCTCTAAGAAAGATTGGTTGGGTTTTTCCCCCATTCGGGGTTTTCCCAGGATAAATTCTTGTATCTTCTTGTGCTTGTTACTGTTGTTCTTATTTTCAACACATGATATAAATGCTAATGTGAAAGAAGATCTAAATGTACCGGTAAACCTACTTGCTCTGTAAAAGTGAATAAAATCTAACAAAGCCAAGTTCACTTGCCTCTTCGAGAGGGCAACCTCTAGCAGAGGATAGCTCTATTACAATAATTCTCAAGACAAGACTTTCTCATGTCTTCTACTCCTATTTATACTAATTCTATCTTCTAAAGGACACTCTAGAGAAATATCTTTCTAGAAGCAAAAGATTCTATAAAGTCTTCTTACATTAGACTTGTTTACATTATTAAATAGGCCTTAATATCTTCTGTCGACCTCTATTACATGGAAAATATATTATTCTACCTACATGAGGAGTTAGGGAGGTTAGGTCCCTAACAAATGCTTCCAAGAGGCTCTAAATACTATCAAAAGGTTAAGGGGAAATTTACTTGCAACTGTTTTTCCCCAACCATCCATGCAAACTTAGAATGAAATACAAGAGACCATAAACACAACAAAAGCTTGCTCATTGATCTTTGGTAAGGTAGCACTCAACATAAGCATATAAGGCCATACATTCTTGACCACTACAACTTTTCTTCACATCGTCAATTTTTTTGCTTCTTTTTCTCTGTTGAAACTTGAAACGCTTGATCACTCAACAGCTTCAATTGACAGAGTCAATCTCAACCACCAAGTCAATTTGTCTCAACCTTGAGCCAGTTGACTTGGTGAGAAGCCACTCAGCCAACAAAAGTCAAGTTGACCAAGGATGCACTAAGTCAACTAGCTAAGGGCCGTATCTACCAAGGAATGAACAAATCGACCAGCTAAAGGAAATTGACCAAGTAAGAGAGCTAGTCGACCAAGCAAAGAGAAAATCGACCAGGCAAAGATTTAATTACAACATTCAACCTATGTGTAGTCTCTTAATCTGCAATCAATGTCCATACAACCTACAGGAAGGTGGCAATGGATTGTGGGAGGAAGAAAATGCTCGAGCAAGTAGGAATTTGACCTAGCGAATTGGCAATTGGCCCAAGCAAATGTGGAATTGACTCAGAGAGAGTACGACTCGTGGATGAGAAAAACACCTAAGTAGTTGCCCAACGGCATGAATGAGATGAGAGAAATTCTAAATGGTTAGGAGGAGAAAAATTGGTAACTAAGGAGTAACAGCGCTAATTCCCAATCCATTGATCTCGTTAACCAATCGAATCTACAGTTTAAGACTCTCAACTATGCAATCACTCAAACATTTGACAAGAATTGAATTCAACATGAATTCAAGCCAACACACCAAGGATCTCAGTCACTTTCGAGTCTCGACTGTAATGTATGGACAATGCAATGCCAAACATCATACACCAAACAATTGCACAAGAAACATTGTTGTGTCAATTTCTTGTTTCACAAACTACGATTTTTATAACAACATACAAGGGAATCAACTACTTGAAGGGATTCATAGTGCCTATTTGTAATTCCACATCCCATAGATTCAACCCACATTAGAACATTGAACAACCATGAATACAATGAATCACACATAGCAAGAGTTGAAATGTCCAATTAATCCAGCATACCAACCAATAGATTGAGCCACACGGAAATATGAAAGCACACAATACACAGCAATTCAGCACAATGGACAAACATATTTTACCTTGGAAACCCAAATGGGCAAACCAGCTTCGAAAGTTTGCACAATTCACATTTTGGCAATCTCTAGTTACAATGCTTTCACGACTCTCTGTCCATCCTCCTCAACTTGCCCAAAAGACCCTTGGAGAATGAAAATACAAAACTAAATAGAAAGAGTTGGGGTAATGGGAAGGCCAACAAACATGACCCTTCATTTTGCATTCTTCACTTTTTTCTTTCTTTTATTATTTTTTCTTTTCATTTAATTCTCTATTTTTCTCTTTATTCTAAATTTTCTTCATTCAACCTCGAATGTTAGGAGAGATAGATCTAGTGGACCATGATTCTCTAGTCCCTAGATCTTTTTCCTTTTTCCTTTTGTACATCTCACCCTTGGTCTAGCCATGCATACTCCAAGTCAAGGGTTTCCCATGCTTTGGCATAGATCCCGGGCTTTAGTTTTTACTTTTACTTTCAGTATCTTGCTCTTCATATAGGAGACGTCTTGGTGCTCCATCTTTGTATCAACATCATTTTACTTGGCAATCCCATTGACCTACTTTTGTGGTCATCGGTTGGACAATAATATAATTATCTTATCTTATCTTAGCTTATGTCTTATTCACCTTTTACATTTGCATTGCTTTTCATAATTTGTCTAACCTTCATAAATTGTCGAAATGGCTTGCAAGTACTGAGTTTTACAACCATTCATTGGTTCAGATCAGATTCAATTCAAAATCGAATTTCCCAATAAGATTCACCATTAGGTTTGTCCATGTACGTATTTCAAAAATTCAAAAAGAAAATTGTATGTACCACACACACACATACACATACAAATTGTAATGAATCATGATAAAATCCAATACCACTATTAAAATTTAGACATAGCGCAACTCCAAATTGCAAAAATGACATATTCTTCAAATTTCAAAGTTTAAAAGATTGTCCATAATATCAAATACTTATAATCCTTGATATTTTCACAATTTATTACATGATCATGATTTCTATTCTTGTGGCATACTTGTAACATTGTAAAGCTCTAAATATACCACATGGGGCAAATAAAAGAACTAGAAATGTGATCATCAAATTCTTCCATAAGTGGAACTCTACCATCATTAACACTATCCATCACGAGTGTCACCGTCAATCACAACAGCATCTTCTATTGCATGTGGAATAGGCTCAAACCATGCACGAGTGGAACTAGATGAATCTTTGGCCACACTACTTAAGGCCAATTGCAAATTACAATGAACATAAACAATGTCTTCCAACCATGTAGATAGTAATATGTTTCTTTTCTTGGACAGATATGGTTAAAGCTACTACAATGCCTTTCACAAGGAGTGGCACTTCATCCCTGGCTCAAAACACAAGGGATTTTGGCCCTATCCTCTATGGCACAAGTGCTTCCAAATATCCCCTCTTATAACTTGTAAGCTTAATGTTTCTTTCTAAGCCTCCTGCATTCTTCTAGATATGGAGTCAATTGCTCAATCACTGCATAAAGGCCACTCGTGACTTCTACATCATTGTTTCTTACTATCCCAAACAATATAGGGTCCAAATAACAAGTTGTTGCATGCAAAGGGCTATGCAACATCTTCGATCTTTTATATAATACATTCCATATGTACATGCACCCATCTTCCACATTGTTAAAATATTTTGCAATAAATTCCTTAAAACGATCCACACTCTCGTAAACAAACACATAGGAGTGTCGGTATCAACCATGCGAAGCATATCAACAATTGGTTCACATACTTTTACAACCTTCACGATGCTTTCCCAAAAGGATTGTTTGAAATGATTTGTTCCAAATCCTTCCCTTTAGATTCTTTTGAAAGGCAAGAATTTTCCCACTCAATGCTACAAATAACACCTCTTCTACTTATCTTGTCCTCAACCACTCTTGAGAATAATGTAATATGTAGAAAATCCAGTATCACAAGGCTTCAATTGCTCTCTAGATGCTTGCTTCCTATACAGGCTCAATTTGAAGGGATGGATAAATATGAAGTGATAAATTTGTTTCCCCTTACGAATTGTCTCATTAATCCATGGCAACTTTGCTAAATCATGCAACAACAAGTCAAGGCAATGAGCAACACAAGGAGATTATCATCTTTCCAAGTCCCACACACAATTTGAGGCATTGTCAATTATGACTTGGACCACATTTTCTTCCCCGACTTTGACTTTAAGAATGGTTTCCTCTAAAATCTTGAAATGTATTCAGAAGTCTTATTGTGGCATGCTGCATCAACTTCAAAATTAATCCCCCTTTAGGACAATAAACCAACACATTAATTAGCGCCCTATGACCCATATCTAACCAACTATCTGATAAAATTGTGCACCTTCGTCTTTCCACAACACTCTAATCTTAGCCAATATGCTTGTCACCCTTTCTTTTGACCTCTTGAAAAGTGTGGTTCTTTATCATCTCGAAACTAGGAGGTACATATCCTTTTCCAAAATCTGCAAGCTTCTTACATGCATTTATAAGGGGGGGGATTTTAGTGACATTAAATAGGATAGCTGATTTAAAAAACAAGTCAACCACAACATCATCACAACATCATCAATCTCTTGCTTTTGAACAGGGTTCGAAAGACAGTTTAATGTCACTATCACACTCAATTTTATTGGCTGAGATGAACTTCTAGTTCCAACCATGCTTGAAGAAATGAAGGAATGGGGTTGTAAATCATTGCAATATATATTTGAATGCACTTTGTTTTGTTTTCTTTCATCTGCTTGACCTTTTTTATTATGTCATAATCCTTTTCGAGTGTCTAGTTTTGCATACACTCCTAGGCAAAGTTAGACACCACCTCCTTTACCATATTACTAATAGAAAATACGGGTCCATCACTCTTGTTAAAGACCCACAAAACTAATGATTACGCAATTTGCATTTCAAATGTTTCTCGAGCCCAAGCAATTTCTACACATGTTTCCATCCTTCTACTATAAATTTTGGAGGTGCCATGGCAAATGTTTCTACATTGTTTGTTTCTATAAATCATGTTTGAGAATTTGTTTTCCATTTTTCAACATTTGCTTGTTCATGATTTATAGCCTATTATGAAATTTAAACTTTGAATCTTCACCAACATGCTACAAGCTACAATGTACAACTATTTAATAAGTTATAAAACTAATCTAGAAAAATATGAATACAATTTATTAAAAAAATGAATATTGCTAGTTTGGACTCTGAACTCTGCTACAGAATAGTGGTACAAGATACAACGCTAAGTAGCCTACCTTCTCTTGCAAGGGAGTCGATATTGGTCCATGAGTGAAGTGTGAACCATTGTAGTAGTCCTCGCTCATGACACTCTGGAAGTCTAGACAATGGACAAAGCATGTGTTGTAGCAAACCCCAACAACCCATAGCAACAAAGTCAAACAATCATCCATGGGAATGCTCGTAGCATGTAGGTTGTAGCAACAAGCCACTGTATGATCACCCAGCAGCAAATCGCCCATCACTGTACACTTGTCACTATAGTATGGTTGTTTGTTGCAAGCAGTAGCTACTAGCCACAGCCTTGAGAGTTAGACTTCAAAGTAGGAGGCCCAAAGCATATATAAAATTCACCTCTAATTTGAATCGCCTTTAGGTTCAAGTTCAATTAGGTTACCCCTTGAAGTTCACCGACCATAAATGAACTTGCAATTTTCCTTTAAATTTGCCCAATTTCAAATTTCAAGGTTGAAGTTTGGCGAACTCTGTGACTTAGGGTAAAGGGTATATTACACTTTTCAAAAAGTTTGACCTGAATAGAAGTGAAAAATACAAGTGCATTGGAAAAATACACAGGTCCAAAGAACCATTTTTTCTTAGGAAATCTATATATTTCCTTTAGGGAAAGGTTAGTACCTCACAAGGAAACAATGTCACAAGAAGAAAATTATCTATGCAAGGAAGAAAATGATCTATGCAACTTCAATATGTCACAATGTGTCCGGGCAAGGCAAATGAAGCATAAGGGACCCCCACAAAAATGAAAAGGAAAATATATTTCTCTCACAAAAATTTCCTTGGGAAAAATAGTGTTGTCGATATATTTTCTTTTGCACGGACCCTCTACATGCACCATGTCCAAACACACTGCAATATATTGAAAGTTGCACATTTCTTATGTAAGAGTTGATTTTGATGAGCATGAGGAATTGCTCATTCAAAAACATAGTGAGAAGATTTTTTTTCTTGCAAGGTACTAACGGCACATCTTAATGAAGTTATGTCCTTGGAAAGTATTAATGGCAAGCACCATATTGAGATTGATTCATTGCAGGGTAGCTATAGCTCAATTGCAAAATGTAAATACAAGGATTAAGGAGGGTGGGTCCCCTTTTGGAAACTAATATCCAACTTCAAGATGAGGTCAAATTTTTGCAGTGCCTTGTTTCCCATCTTCATGAATTACCAACTTAGGTTGATAATGTCCAACTCTTTGACACATCTCAAAAATTGAAACATAATTTTGATCTCCTTTTTCCTTAGTTGGGAAAAAATTAAAGATCCATCCAAGATTTGCGGCACCTAAATCAAGATCTTGTAAAAGTAATTTGAAAAGAACTAAAAATATATTAGAGGATTTCCTTAACAATTTAAAATTTTCCACCTCTTCTTTTGAAAAGTATGATGACGTTATTGAGAGTTGTATCCATTGTCTTAATCAGCTCAAAGAAAACTTGTACTAGTGACTCTCAAAAACTCCTAAATGAATTAAAGGAAAATATAGCCCCACTAACTATTTGGAGGAGGATGTTTCTCCCACTTTGTATTCAACACTATTGTACTTGGCAATCCCCTTGACCTATTTGTCGTCAATCATTGGACATTATAAAATTATCTTTATCTTATCTTATCCAACAAAATTCGCTCTTTCAATTGATGTTATTCCTCTTGCACCTACTTCTACCTCTACTCTTGCAATTATGCCCACCCTTGAGCAATATTCTCGTATTGGTGATTATGAATTAAGGGAAATGGAATAAGTGCTTGACACTTTGCAAGAGGACACTATGCCCTCTTTTGATGTCACTTCTTCTAATGTGTTGTTGGCTACTCATGAGTGGTGTTATCTTGATTTTTAGAAGCATGCTCAAGGTTTTGGTTCCAAATTAACTTGTCAGATGGGTAATACATGTGGTGGACTCGGTAAGCATGGGTAGGAAATTGTTACTCCTATTGTATCTAATACGAGACCAGGCAAGCAAGGCTTGGATGGTTTGAGACTTCATGGCCATATGCAAGTCCCCTTGAACTCTCGACCACATTTGTTTTGTAGAAACCAAATCTTGCACCACTTGTTGATTTGCTTTGTGGGAACCAAATCTTGCACTATTTATTGATTTGTCTTGTAGTGATATGTCAAAACATGAATCCCTCTTATAACATTGATCAATCAAGAGTAGATTCTTCACCATCCACATCCCATCTATCTCAATGTCCTAATTATGGTGATTAGAGGCATTCTCATTGTGCATTCAAGTATCGACATTCCAAAAGCCACACTCATTGATATGATAGTCATTCTTCTTACATAACTTAACTTGAGAAGCATAACTAGAAAAATATTGGATCAACTCCCACCATTGAGAGTAAATATGGTTAGGTTGATGATTGATTGTGTCGACATTTGAGCACGTTTTGAGGACTTCATATCGACTTGCTCCCTAAATTATATAGTTGTACAATAGCACTTGCTCTCTCTAATTAATTCACTGTAACAAAGATCTTCGCTTTACAATTATTTTACGGTAAAAATTTGTGTTGCTTCTTTAATACACATGCACAAGGGGAAGATGTCTTTACGACAAGAAGGTCATCTTGTTGCTTGTGGTGATTGGAGTACTTGTTCAACCTTTTGACCCCATGCTAAAAAGGCATGTGGTCAACGCTACACCTTTTCCATGTTTAAATCAATCTTGTTGATCTTCAACACTTGACTCACCAGTAATTTTGTTGGCTCAATTTCAACATCATTGTGCTCTTTGCCATCTTCTATGTCATTTTTTGGAGATTGTTCTTTAACAACATTGTGGAATTTGATTCCTCACTCGACCATTCATGGATATGATCCTATAAACTTATGTTTGCTTTGTTGGTTTGAAAAGGTTTAGGTGAAGGCGTTTTGGAGGCTAAATTTTTGCATAAGGAGTCTTTGTTGCCAACTCATCTGAACCCTGTCATGGTCAAAAGTCATCAAATTTGGTCATCATTTTATTCCCTACGCAATTAAACATCAAGAGGGGATTTGGGGATGCACATTACTTGATCAAATATATTTTCAACACGTTAAGTGACCAACATTTGGTCCCAGATGGTTGGCTTATTTTTCCACCATTCTGTATCTATACCAAGGTCAAGCTTAAGGAGGGGTGTTAATGTTGTGAGTGATCCAAAATTAGTGGTCATTAATGTCATTTATTATATATCATTAGTGCATGTCAATAATTACATAGTTGTGAGACACAAACTCAACAAAAGCTTGGCCGACTTGGTACCACAAAACTTGTGAAATCTCATTTCAAGATTACACAAATAGATTAAAAAACTCGTAATACAAGAAATTTTGCATAAAAGATAACAATGATTTTCAATCCATAAGATCTATAAAACAAAATTTTATCCATCAATTCATCTATATGATAATGTCAAAATTGACACTAAACATTTGTCTCCAAAACAAACATAAAACAAATAGCTTACAATCCATCAAATAGTACCAAGTTCAACAGTTCAACTACATAAATCATGACAAAATCACAAATTCAAAATATACAATGTCTCCAATCTCGACTCTCAATCTCATCTATGAGGACGACTAGCATATGTTCTCTAACAGCTAGGCCCGATAATGCTAATCACTCCTAGTCCAAGGATCTCATGCGAAAACAATGATGTACGTGTGCCAGGGGTCTGAAATACCAATGGGCCAGAGAGATCATCAACCACAATGTCAATCCAACTCAAATCATCAAGAGATCCATCCTTTGCGACCCAATTAGAGGATGGATCAATCTTATCCAATACAATTTGGATCCACGTCTTATGGTCGCAATTATTTCGCAAATAGGGAACAATTGTACTAAATGAAGACCAACTTGTCTAGTGGCTCATACTCCAACTTGTTGCACTTCTTGGTGTAGAAATGTTCAAGCACTAACCAATTGTGTTCACAACCTAAAGAGTTTGCAAGGCTGACTCAATATTATAATGGTGAATTATTGTAGCTCTAGTGTTTTTCAACACCAAAATCTATCCACCAATGAGTTGTTATTAAAAAAAGATTGCAATTTTTGCAATGTGACACTTTAAAAAAACTACAAAATTATGATTTTAACAATTTACAAATTAAATCTTACCTCACATTTTCTTGTAGCTAAGTTGAAGACTTGAACTAAATCCAAAGATCTTAGTTGATTCCTTACAAATCCTGCTACATATTGAGCTTGGCTTGAATTATGGGATCCAAGAACATCATCTCAATGCAAACCATCACACCTCTCATCACCTTAAGATCTTTTTGAATTTTGGACTATTCTTTATACAATATAGTGGGATTGAGATATGCTCCTGCCACATGCAACTATGAATGTCCACCCGACCAATTTATCCTCGGATTTAAGGATACCCCCGTGCAACTCTCAAGCAAAAATCCAAGATAGATAGGATCATTGACCTAATAGCTAGTTACGAGTCCCCTCAACAAAAGGTTGGTCCTCATCAACCATCTACCTTCAATCAAAATCGAAGCATGATGATTTCACCTCCACAAGATTTGGTGTCCCCTCTTATACAATGATTGCATGTATAGTACCATATCTAATTGCACTCCCCTTATACAAAGTATTCATGGCCTTTTTGGCTCTATCCATACAACCCTCATAAATGTCTCTCATTCGCAGTTTTTCTGCAACCATTATCCTCAACACTTTGACAAAAGGCTCGAGGATGCTAACAACCTCTATGATAAACTCCCATAAAAACCAATCTTAAAGCAACTAGATCCAATTTTGTGCAATCTTTCGAATCCAATCATCTTTTTCTAACAAACATTTGTCTTAATGCCATGTACTTGGTCTAAAGACTTTGTAACGAAAGAAAGTTTGGTGCAAATCCTGTGAAAGTTGGGAAAATGTTTTCACCATCTATGAACTCTCTCATAAGGCTCAACACCCAAGCATGGTTATATATGTATTTGATTATTTTTTTGCATTCATTAACATTTTCCTACACCCCATCCAACTTAATTCATGTCCTCCAAAATCAAATTTATACAATGGATAGCAAACCAAGTCCAGAAAATGGTAGCATCTTTCTCACATAACACTCATCCAACTACAACATTTGTGGCATTGTTTGTGACTACTCGAACAACATGTTTTGCCCCAACTTCCTCAACAACCTCCGCCAATAGTGAATATAAGTTCTAACAAATTTGCATCATTGACTCATGATGATGCATCAATGGATTTCAATAACATGGCTCCATTAAGGCATGCCACAAGAATATTTATGATTGTTATATTCCCTGTATGTGTCCACCCATCCAACGTAATGGTGCAACCAGTAATCTCCCACAAAATTCTAAGGTCCTACAATTGTTCCTTGACAAATTATAACTCCAAATCTAACTCATTTTCCCTAATTCTCATGAAAACAAAACCTCATCACCACAATATATGCCTCTTCCCTCTTATTTTCATTAATGACAGTTGAACTCCTAGGGTTTTGCAAGGAATGAAAAAAGGAGAGGTTATGGTTGGACTTGCAACATTTGATGAGCATCTACTAGGAGGGCATTTTAGGTCTTCTACCACCTGTGGTAATTTCCAATTTCATCCTATCTTTCTTTGCTTTGCCTACTTTGATGATTTCTAAAGCAACTATCATTTCGGTAGTAACTTTTTTGGCGCAATGATCACAAACAACCTATGACATCTTTGCATGGGACTCATGCTAGGTGGTGTTTTAACAAGTTTACCCCCCATTGATATTGTTGTTAAGAGTTTTTGCAATCTACCTTCTTGTCATCACTAGGTGCATTTCAAAAAGCATGTTCCTTTGCTTCATCAAGTTGTCTTTTGGATTTAGGAGCCATGGATAGTGGAGATTCGAGACAAAAAACAAAACAGTAGGTTGATTCTTGAAATCACAAATACAAATAAAAACTTAGAAAACAAGATAGTTGATAATCAAAATACCTTCATCAAAAATTGGAATGCAATGAAACCAAAAATCCAACACAGAGATTGCATGGCTCTACACCTTGTATTGGGTCTCCAACTAGAAAATAGAATTGTTCTCCAACAGATCTTCAAGCCTCAAGAAAGAATAACTCAGCCTGTTGAAAAACAATTCAGTCTTCATACACCAACTAAAAAACCAAATTGTTGAAGATGAAATAAACAAATGAGAGAGAAATGAACTTTGTTTTTGGGTTATGTGCCTTCAAGGGTTCAGAAGATGTGTTCCTGTTGAAATAATGTAACTGCGAAGAGCATTCTTATTATTTTTGTTATTGGACTAAATCCCCATTGTGGATTTAATCATGTCATTATTATTATTTTTATTATTCTTTATGAAATGCAAAGAACTATAATAATAGCATAAACATTAACAGTTCCCACTCACTTTTGTCCCTCGAAAATTCATTTTTTCCATGTCATTTTCCACGTGGAAGTGAAAGTAAGTTTTTGGCAAGTCCTTGTTCTTGGAACAACTTGGCCAAACTAGGCAAGATTCACAAGTCTTGCAACACTGGTTAATTATCCTACGTTGGTTCCTTCGGTTAGAGTTAATAGTGGTAACTAGATGAGCAAGAGTCAAGTTGTAATTGCTCGTCATATAGCTTTGGCTAGGCAATTTCTTCAAAGACTCGGCCTACCAAATTTGTGAAGAAATCAAATGAGATGTTCAAAGTTTTGCTTCCTCCTTCCCAGAAGAAAGCTTTGGCTCTTGCAGACCGTGGCCTCATCGATCAATTTACTGGCATTTAGCCATCCCCAAGAACTGTTGGCACATGGTTGGACAATTTACTTCCTAGCAAATCCTTCTTGTAAAAAACTTACTTCCTAGCAAATCCTTGTTGTAACAAACTTATTAAGCAGATATACTGAATAAAAGTATGGCTGAGTTTTAACGATCTAAATAAATAAATCAANTACTGAATAAAAGTATGGCTGAGTTTTAACGATCTAAATAAATAAATCAATAGAAGCACAATAAGGAAACCATACACATTTGCACACATAATTTTTTGGGTAAGAACCCTTGGAAAAACCCCCAAGGGAAAACCAGTACAATGTTGATTTTATTAATATAAGATCTAAGCTCCCATCCTAGAATAATGGCCCACCTGAGAAAGATACAAAACAACAAAATAGCCTAGCCTATCACACTTAGTTGCTACTCCTTTGATGCCCCTTGCTCCTTTCCTCAAAACCTGCCCCTGCACACTTGGATGAAAGTCCTTCTCCACCCAAACAATGATATCTCCTATCTCACTTTGAGTGTGTCTCCTCCTCTCACTTAGGTTGCCTTTTATAATATTGAGTTTTCACTAAATCCAAAACACTAGATCTCCTAGATCTCACCTTCACTTTATGATCTAATGGCTACAATTTAATTTAACTCACTAATGCCAAATCCAAAACACTAGATCTCCTAGATCTCACCTTCACTTTATGATCTAATGGCTACAATTTAATTTAACTCACTAATGCCAAATACTTAGGCATTTGACTTAAATTAAACTCCATTAATTACAAAAGTACATTCACTTTAATAATCACTTTATTAAAGTGATTCTCCTAAGTCTTGAGAGGCATTAAGGACAACTTCCTCATGTTAGACACAGAACCAATGTGTAAGTACTTGTTCGATGCTATAAACATCAACACTCCCTCTTAGCGAGGAAGGTACTTTTAGAAGAGCCACCTGGAACCGGTTCTTCCTCCAACCTTAGCACAATGTCGCACACATCATCCTGCACACCGACATCCCTCAAACATTGTTGGTCAACTGCTCCCTAAACACTAGAAGTCACGGAATCGATGACAATACATATCAGTACCATAAAATTTGGAAACTTCGTCAAAGGCATGTTCTACCTCAATGGGTTCCTAGGAGCCTTAACTTGCTCTTGAGCATCCATCAATGTCATGTCATACCAACTAGGTCACCTGACAGAACTGGAAGAGGCTAACTCCCTCTTCCTATCTGAAGGTTGACTCCTCACACTGGAAGTATGTGAACTTTGATAACCCTTGGAGGCCTCCTGCTCCTTGTCCTTTGTCACTGACATCAATCTGTGATCCAAGATCCCCTTGAATCCAAATACAGAGTTGCCCTGCAACCTGTATACCTTGCCCTCTCTGACACCAATGTTGATTATAGTGTCAAGGCTAGCTCCCTCTAAATGCATGAACACTTGTTCGTTCTGCAACAAGACTGCATAACCCTTGTCCTCCATAGTCAAGACTGAGAACAAGTTCCTCAGCTCTGGGACATACAACACATCTGCCACCTCCAAAGAAACGCCTGACTCCAGCTGGAACTTGACTGTCCCAACTCCCTCTACACCACACTTGGCATGGGTGCCAAGCTCTACATGTGGATCTGAGTTTGTCTCTGACCAACTGGTTAACAACTCATGTGTCCCCACCATGTGACAAGAAGCCCCACTATCCATGAACCAAGCACTACCAGAATTTGTGCCAAAAAGACAAGAGACTAATAAGAACTCATCAAACTTCTCAACAAACTCCTTGACTTGAGCTTCTCCAAATGTTGCACCTGTTGAGACTTACTCTTCCCTTTCTACCGTTTTCGACACTGTGAAGCGTAGTGGCCACTCTTGTAGCACGCAAAGCATTTCACTTTGTTCAGATCCTTCTTCCTTCCAGCCTGTGGAGTTGACTCTCCACTTGTATTCCCCTTGGTCCCCCTTGCCTAACTAGTAAGGGCCAAATTCTCATCATCACCAACCTGTTGGCCTACTAGAGATTCCTCTCGAATCTCCTCTTGCATGAAATCATCCAATAGCTTGCCAAACTAGGGAAGTGTCTCATATCCAACGATGCCCTTGATGAATGGGGTCCAACAGCTACCATTTGATCACGTACCTGAATGACCTTGGTGAGATAACCAGTCACTGTATTTGATTTGGTCATCTTGGTGTCTCTAAACTTTTCCCTCAACACCATCTTCCTGTTTGTAGTATTGCTCTAGAAAATATTTATCAGAGCTACAAACATCTCCCTAACAGAGTTCTTCTCAGATATGCGAGGGATCAAATGATCATTCACCGCATCGAAGATGATCCTCCTAGCTTTCACATCCTTCAACTCATCGGCGAACAAGTCCTTTACATCCACAATCGGGTCACCTTTGTGTGAGCAAACTCCCACAATCCATTCTCCATTAAAACCAATATGACCCTCGCCTTTGAAGAGAGGAAGTTAGATGCACCCTCCAACCTATCCTCAAACTTCAAACCTGTTGTAGCCATCTCCAAATCAAAAATATTATCGGGAACACAAACTGCTAAAAAATGAGTCGAGCTCTTCAGGAGCAATGAACTGAAGAATATGTACTTAGTCCTTCAAGCACAAAACAATATGATCTATGCTAGTTGCCTCGATCCCTGTTTGGTATTTTGTTGCCCGCTGCTTGAACCATTGCCCGCTGCCCAAACCTGCTACCCATTGCCCGAAGTTGCCCGCAGCCTTCTGCTACTGCTCGAACTTCCTACGATCTACCCGACTGTTGTCTGATTGTTCCTTGACGATTTTCCCAAGGTTGCCCGAGCTTTTCTGTGTTGCTCGATGACTCTTGCGGTCTACTGCGGCCTTGCGTGGCAGCCCTGGCAGTGCAGGTTTGTGGCCCTACTGGCAGTTGATGGTGCTGCAATGGTTGTCGACTATGTTGGTGAGTGTCGATTCTGCTTGGCTCTACCACTACCCACGACCTTCACCCAGCTGCTAGCCTCCTTCACATCGCCCATGGCTACCTCGTGTGCGCTCTATGCCCAACCCTCTGTGACTGTCACAACACTCGCAACACCTGTTCTACAGCTCGCGGTTCTGTTGTTGGTTGATGACTCGCTACTGACTGCAGCTGCATGGCCAAGCTCCTCTTTACCACCCTTCTCTCACCTTGCCCGAGCCACCATTGCATCCCCTATTGTGGCCCGCTCAAACCTTCTCCTCAATCGCCTTTCACACATGTACTTCTCTACAGTTTGAGCCCATGATTCCAATGACAACGACTGCTCCAGCATCCCACGCGACCCCACTTGCTCGTTGTTCCACGCTTGACAACTTCAGTGGCTCGATCTCTCTTCGACGACCACCCTCAACTCCT
>CBVK0101100589.1:0-19234 GCA_900067695.1 Picea abies | reverse complement strand
GGAGTTCCACCGATGCCTCTGCATCCTCAAGGTCTGAAACCCTGCACACTCAATGAAACTGAGTCAGCAGCACCTATCTACACCAAGGTAGTAAAAACATCCTGTCATATAACTTAACGCATCATAATGAAAGAAAAAGTTTTATCATCATAAAAATCCAGATCACTTGCGAGCAAGTGTCCTCAAAGAATAAGTTTGGTAAGTGCGCCAGAGCGGGATGAACACGATGAAGAAAGAACTGTCATTCAACATGCCAATAGATTTCTAATGATTAAAACAACGATGTTTGAAAGAGGACATGAACGCTATGTTTTTCCAAGCCAATGTGAATAGGTCTTTTACTCAAATGTTCCAGGTGAAATGGATTGGTCATTTGTTGTTAGATATGATCCAAGAGGAAGGCCAATTAAGTATACTCATTTACACAAAGAAGATGATAATTAAGATGAAGAAGATGATTTGACAGAATATCAGTCAGAGTCGGAAGAGCATGGAGGGTCGACTGATGAAGAAGACGAAGAAGATCGTGATCTAGGCGTAGGAGACAATATTGCAATTCCTAATGATGATGTCGATGAAAATATGCTCGAAAATGACATTGATGATGATGATGATATCATTAATCCTTTCAACATCATTTCAGAACCAGATGATGATACATATATCGAGTTTGATGAAGAAGATCAAGATAGAGAATAAGGATGATTAATTTGTATGAGTATTCTCTTAAAATAATTTACTTTTAATGTCATGGGTTAATTACATGTTTTTAAGTTTTATGCAACGTTTTTATATCCTAGGTTACATGTTGTTTAATTATTATTTGAAACCTAAAAATAGTTGTCAATATAGTAAAGTACATGGTAGAATAAAAATATCATTTAGAATCACATAATTTCATGTACCTTCATTAATTTTAATTTTTGTAGTTTCTATGCATGAATCTTAATAGGACGTTTCTTTCGATTATTTTATATTTTATAGATTGGGTTTTAGGGATCAATTCAGAGTGATGTGAGGAGGAGGGGGGGGGCCATGTGAGAATCCACCCTCATGTGGTTGGCCTTGTTAAGTATAGGATAAATTATTCTTGAAACCAGGAGAATCTCTTTCATTTTTATACCATCATGATCGTATAAGATTTCATCAATATTGTTACCTATTTTAATCTTCTTAGAATTACCATAAACCCTATTTTTCATATGTTCTAGTAGATATGTTAATGATTCCAAGCTTCATATTTTTATTTGATTGAAGGTCCAACTATCATGCAAAGTATCAAATTGATATTTCAAGTTGATAAACCAAATATGAAATGAATCCAAGCATCATTTGATATCGTCGCAAGAGAGACTAATGTAAATAATCTTGCGATGAGTTTGATATACTATCGTCAAAAAACGTTCGTCAATAATTTTATGCCATTATTATGTAATTCTGTACAAAAATAATGGATCTTGGGGACTACACCATGGTGAAGGAATATTCACATTCCTTAATGATATGGGAGGGTTTCTGGACTCAAATTTTACTGACACACCCACTTTCTTCCATCATCAATTCATCATGGAAATTACCATAAACCCAACTATTTTTCATATGTTATAGTGGATATGTTAATGATTCCAAGTTTCATATTTGTATTTGACTGAAGGTCCAACTATATTGCAAAGTATCAAATTGATATTTCAAGTTGATAAACCAAATATGAAATGCATCCAAGATGCATCATTTGATATCGTCGCAAGAGAGACGAATGTAAATAATCTTGAGACGAATTTTCTATACTATCGACGAAAAATGTTCATCGATAATTTAATGACATTAGTATGTAATTTTGTACAAAACTATTGGATATTGGAGACTACACCATGGTCAAGGAACAAGGAACGAGTAACGATGAACGAGGAACAAAAATTGCACGAGGACTAGACACGTCCAACAACAGGGACCTGGAAATGGGGCCAACATTAAAAAAATTTCAAACATTTTTTGTATGCAATGAAAATTTTCATCGATAGAATATTAGAATGCCTTAACGACATGGGATGGTTTTTGTACTCAAATTTGAGTGACACACCCACTTTATTCCATCATCACTTCATCATGTAAACCATAAACCCTAATTTTCTTTCAGAGTACCCAATTTGGTTGACACAAGTTTTAGGATTTTGTCAGTCTCTATTCATTTTTCTTTTAGGTTCTACATTAATGTATATACAATGTATATGCTTCATAGATGTGATGAAAAATCCCTCTATTTTGTTGATTTCTTAATCAACACCATCAAGATACTAGAGGCTAGCAACAATGACATGTGAATGGGGCCAACGTCAAAATATTTTCAAACTGTATCTGTATTCATTGAAATATGACCTGAATAGACTATTTGCATGCCTTACCGATATGGGAGGGTTTATAGACTCAAATTTGACTGACACACCCACTTTCTTCCATCATCAATGCATCATGTAAACCATAAACCCAATTATTTTTCATATGTTTTAGTAGATATGTTAATGATTCCAAGTTTCATATTTGTATTTGACTGAAGGTACAACTAGCTTGAAAATTATCAAATTGGTATTTCAAGTTGATTATACACCAAATATGAAATTAATCCAAGCTGCATCATTTGATATCGTCACAAGAGAGATGAATGTAAATAATCTTGCGATGAATTTCTTATACTATCGATGAACAAAGTTCATCGATAATTTTATGCCATTAGTATGTAATTTTGTACAAAAATAATGGATCTTGGGGACTACACCATGGTCAAGTAACGAGGAAGAAGGAACAAAAATTGCACAAGGTCTAGACACGTCTGACAGTAGGGACCTGTGAATGGTGCCAACGTTGAAATTTTTTCAAACAGTTTCTGTATGCACTAAAACATTTCAAGGATAGAATATTGGCATGCCTTAATGATATGGGAGGGTTTATGGACTCAAAATTGAGTGACACTATGATGCAGGAGCATCACCAACTCAGCAAGCGAGACAACACATCAAGCAAAAATTTAGCTGGGAAAACAAACCCAAAATTTTGAAAGTGCTTTGGGATTGTAGCGCAAGTCTTAAATGAATCCTTTATGAAGGAGTACCTTTTTTATTGTATCAGACCTTGAGCCATATGCTCTTGTCTGAAGTAGATAAGAAGGCATTTAATCCAGTTAATGTAGGTAGATAGATTTTTATTTCTAGATTAGACAGTTTTAGAGTCCGAGAGGGGAAACGGATATAGACACCCTCATTGTATCATTGTAACATTAGCAACATTCAGGAGAAGAGAAGAGCAAGCAGAGAATTGTGTAGAGAAAATCCATGTACAGATATTGAATTAATAAAAGAAATCTTTGATTCAAATCCATGGTTATGTGTCTATTCTCTGTGTATTGTGCTTATGCTCATGAATGTTTGTTTTCTGGTTATGCATTTTCTTTATATATGTTGTGCATGTGATTTCATGTTTCAATTGAAGTCTGAAAGGGAGAGAGAATGAGTTTCAATTGTTTCTCTATCTGAGTCAGGAGGTTCCTGCAAAGAGTGCAGTCGAATTCATCCGCAAGGAGTGCGTTGATGAAGGCTCAATAGTTAAATTTTGTTCTCATTTGCCCAGAAATTGATTTGGGTTGTGGAAGACGTGCAAGGAGTGCTTAGGTGGAAGAAGAAGTCTTAGTTGTTAATTTGAACAGAGGAGGTTGAAGACTGTTGTTGCAGAAGGTGCACAGAGTCGAGAGGATTCAACTCTTGAGAAGTAGTTGAACTTCGAGTGCGAGGAGTGCACAAGAATCCATCTGAAAGAATCAAAGTGGAAAAGCTCAGGAGTTTCAGCACCTTTGTAATATCGTTGAAAGGGAGCGTGGAGGTTTGAACGAAGAAGGATCAAGTAGGGTTTGCAGGCATAGGTTAGAAGGGTAAATATGGAGAAGAAATTCTTAGCCATTTCAGAGAAAATATCAAGGAGGAGAAATCGACGGTCAGGACTCACCGAGGGAAACAACGAAATCCCGACAACCATCAGATCTAGGAAAGTTGCACATGGGTTAAGCTTTAGCATGCAGGGGAGGAGTCTGAGAGTCATTGGGATTTGACTCATCAGAAAATCAGGGTTTTTGTGGTTGAGAAAATCTTGTGGAACGAAATCACGATCTGCGATTTCCTGAGAGGATCGAAACTGTTGATTTCAGTGGGGACACGTGGCGCGAGATCCCGAGGAGTCAGGGTTCAGCATTTTGGGGTTCTCGCATATAATGGAACTGTTGCATTAGAAATTGCGATCTTGCGATACTCGATAGCATGACGAGGAGGGGTGACATGGAGGAGAGCGCCCACATGTGCATCGGGGTTCGACATATCAGAGTTCGCGGTGATGAGAGACTCACGACTGGGTAAGTCACGATATCCCAAAACGCGATAACCATATAGTTAATGTGTTGAGTGGAGGATAGGTGTTAATAGATTGGAGTTCGGGTATTTCTAGGTCCCGTGAACTTCGACCATGTAAATCACGATACTCTGATACGCGATTTACCGACAGGGTCAAGGCCTGTAGTGGAAGACAAGTGTCGGAAGGTCAAGCCTTGCCATGAGCAGAGGACAGGTGGCATCATAGATCGGGGATCGGAGAATTAGGGAAGCAGATTCTCATGACACCGTAAGTGCTGATTTCTCGACAGCCAAAAGTCCCGATATGGTGGGACACAGTCAGTATTGACTAGAATATCGAGAGTCGGGGAAGCACAAGAATGGAGTGATCCACAACCTCGAAAGTTTCGATTTACTGATAAGGCAAAGGGAGGTCATCGAAGAAGCATCCTATGGGTGTAGAAAGGTCCCGATAAGGGATTTGAGGAGAAATTTAGCTCTTTGGGTCTAGGGAAAAGAAGGTCCTAGTGGAAGCAGACATGCCAGGTGGTCATGTTGCATCAAGTGGTATCAGAGAGAGTCTCTGTTTGTATACTTCAGATAGAGGGAAAAGAGGAATCCACCATGCCTCTGAGAAGGGAAAGACAATTTCCTGATCCAGAGGACAGGGATGTGCGAAGAAGAGGTAGGCCAGTAGGAAATCCAGAGATGGAGAGGCAGATACGTGATCTCAAAGTGAGATTGGAAGATATGGAAGCAACGCAGAGACACATAGAAAATACTGGAGATTTGAGTGACTCTGAGGGTGAAGCTGAAGCTAAAGAGCAAGGAGAAGTTGAAACCGAAGATGTAGCCAATGAGCGGTTAATCAAGGCTATCGCTCAGATGAGTTCAAAGACAAAAATGAACATTCCAGTCTATGAAGGAATTCTGGATGCAGAAGAGCTGTTGGACTGGATTAGAGCTCTTGAAACCTACTTTGATTATGAGGATATCGAAGAGGATTAAAAGGTAAGGCACGTTGTCACGAAATTGAAAGGACACGCAACATTATGGTGGGACGAGCTTCAGGCTGATAGACGTTCCAAAGGCAAGAAAAAGATCAAAAGCTGGGATCGAATGATTACGAAGATGGAGGCAAAGTTCATCCCAAGGGATTATCAGATCACCCTGTTTAGGAGAATGCAAAACCTGAGACAGATGTTGATGATGGTAAAGGAGTATACTGAAGAATTTTACAAGCTCAATATCAGAGCAGGTCATTGGGAGAGTGATGATGAAAAAGTAGCCAGGTATATGAATGGCTTAAGATATGATATCCAAGATGAGATGAGTATGAAAACCATCAGAATGGTTGAGGATGTGTATCAGATGGCGCTGAATGTTGAAGAGAAGCTAAGCCGTAAGCTAGCACAGCGGGGCAGAGGTAAGAGCCATCTGAGAGGAAAATCAGTTGCTCAAGATAGGTTCCAGAAATCTAAGGATGACTGGAAGAAGCCTCAGACCATAATGGAAAGAGGTGGAATTTCTCAGCGAGGCTAGCACGCTGAACAACAAAGGTAGCAGACAGAACAGAGAGGAGGATACGCTGATGTTAATACTTTTCCTCGTACCATAGGTAGAGGAAGAGGCAGAGGAAGAATCATCACATGCTACACATGTGGGAAGAATGGACACAAGGAAGTTGACTATCCAGATAGAAAGAAAGATGGAGGTGAAGCTCAGATCGTCGAGGCACAAAGGTGAGATGCTAAAGCAGAAGACACAGAAGACAGAAGGTCACTGATGATGCATAAAGTTCTCTTAACACCCGAGAAGGAGGTGGAGGACATAGCTCAGAGAAGAAGACTATTCAGAACTGCATGCAAGACCAAATACAGGAAGTGAAAGGTCATTGTTGATAGCAGAAGCACCGACAATCTCGTTTTAACCGAGATGGTGGAGAAACTAGAACTGGAGACGACTGATCACCCGAGTCCATATAAAGTATCATGGCTACAGAAGGGACATCAGGTGAGTGTCACTAAACAGTGCTTAGTGGACATCAAGATAGGAGGATATAATGATAAAATACTCTGTGATGTTATTCTTATGGATGTGTGTCACTTATTGCTAGGCAGACCTTGGCAATATGACATAAATGTAATTCATGATGGGAAGATGAATACATATACTTTAGAGAAGAACGGGAGAACACATATGTTACTTCCGATAAAATATAAGGAGGTGAAACTAGAAGTGAACAACAGGATACTTCTCATGAGTGGAAAAGAACTTCTGACAGAAGTAAAGAAGAAGGAAGATCCACAATTCTTTATGGTCAGGAAACCAAAATTTGTTTTGACTAGCACAAGAGTGGATGATCTGCCCGAGGAAATTCAAGAACTATTGGAAGAGTTTGTTGATATTGTGGTAGATGAATTACCTCATTCGTTGCCGTCGATGAGGAGCGTGAGCCATCATATAGACCTCATACTAGGGGCCAGTTTGCTGAACAAAGCAGTGTACAGGTTGACACCGCAGGAAAATGAAGAAGTCAAAAGGCAGGTGCAGGAATTATTGGATAAAGGATTGTTCAGGGAAAGTTTAAGTCTGTGTTCCATTCCAACGGTACTGAGTCTGAAGAAATATGGAGGATGGAGAATGTGCACTGATTCCAGAGCCATTAACAAGATAACCATCAGGTATAGGTTTCCATTACCGCTGATGGATGATCTGATGGATTGCCTGAGTGGGGAAAAATATTTTTCAAAGATAGATTTGAAAAGCGGATATCATCAGATTGGCATGAGAAAAGGCGATGAGTGGAAAACAACCTTCAAAACCAATGAAGGGTTGTATGAATGGCTAGTCATGCCATTTGGTTTGATGAATGCGCCAAGTACATTAATGAGGCTGATGAATGAAGTGCTGAAAGAATTCATTGGTAAGTTTGTCATTGTTTACCTAGATGACATATTGATTTTCAGCAAAACAAAAGAAGAGCATCTGAAGCATTTAGTTGCAGTAATGAAGAAGCTACAACAAGAGAAGTTGTTGATTAACATGAGGAAGTCTTCATTTATGAAGAAAGAACTCATTTACTTGGGGTTTGTCATATCATCAAATAAATTGAATATGGATCCAAGTAAAGTGGAGGTAATTAAAAATTGGCCATCACCGATAAATGTTTTCGAGGTGAGAAGTTTCCACGGATTGGCAAGTTTCTATAGAAAATTCATTAGGAATTTCAGTGGACTTAGCGCAAAAATGATGGACACAGTCAATAAAAGACATAAATCTTTTCATTGGACTGAAGCGGCAGAGAAAATCTTCAATCTGTTGAAGCGAAAGATCACTGAACAATCATTTTTGGTGTTGCCAGATTTTTCGAAAGTTTTCCAAGTGAAATGTGATGCAAGTGGCTTTGCCATAGGAGTAGTCTTGAGCCAAGAGGACAGACCAATTGCATATTTCAGCGAGAATATGGATGAGGTAAAAGTGAAGTACTCAACGTATGATAAAGAATTTTATGCTATCATACAGGCGTTGAAGAAGTGGAGGCATTACTTGATCCCAAAGGAGTTTGTATTGTATAGTGATAATCATGCATTACAATTTGTGACTCAGTAGGAGAAGCTGAATCAGAAACATGCTAAATGGGTAGAGTATATGAATAATTTTACATTTGTAATTAAACACATTTCAAGGACTGCTAACAAAGTGGTTGATGCTTTGAGCAGGAAGTGTTTTTTGCTGCAGGAGTTTCGAGTCAAAACATTGGGTTTTGAAAACCTTAAGGACATGTATGCAGGTGATGTTGATTTTGTAGAGGCATACGAGGCAGCTGAGAATCCAGTTCTCAGAGACAGAAGCCCGTGGATGGATTACATGATCCAAAATGAACTGTTGTTTAGAGGCAATCAGTTATGCATTCCAAATTGCTCCATGAGGGGGAATTTGCTAAAAGAAAATCACAGTGGTGGATTGGCAGGACATTTTGGTCACGACAAGACATTTGCAAAGCTGAGCGAAGCATACTTTTGGCCGCAGATGCGAACATATGTGAGGAAGTTCATTGACAGGTGCATAATTTGCCAGCATTCGAAGGGTAGGAAGTAGAATGCAAGATTCTACCAATCCTTACCCATACCAGAAAGGCCGTGGGATGAAATCAACATGGATTTCGTACTGGGATTGCCGAGGACTCAAAGAGGAAATGATTCGATCTTTGTAGTGGTTGACAGGTTTTCTAAAATGGCACATTTTATTCCATGCCAGAAGACCAGTGATGCAATTCATATCGCAAACTTGTCCTTCAAGGAGATTGTTAGACTTCATGGGTTACCCAGAAGCATAGTATCGAACAGGGATACAAAATTCATTGGACATTTCTGGAGGACATTCTAGAAGAATATGGGAACTAACTTGATGTTTAGTTCTTCCTATAATCCTCATACTAATGGGAAAATAGAGGTAGTGAATCAAAGTTTGGGAGATTTACTCAGAAGCCTAGTGACAGAGCACCACAACAGCTGGGATAACGTGTTGCCATTGGCAGAGTTTGCTTACAACGATTCAGTGAACAGAAGCACAGGTAAAATTCCATTTGATATTGTATATGGCAGGCAGCCGAGAGGAGTATCTGAGCTGAGGGATTCAGAATAGATGATGACAAAGAGTGCAAGCGCTGAAGAATTCACAGAGGCGATGGAAGAACTTCACAGCAGGGTGAAGCAGTGATTGTTGGAATCAAACCAGGAATATAAGTGCAGAGCGGACTAGCATAGGAGATAACTTCAATTCGAAGTTGGAGATCTAGTTCTGGAACATCTAAGGAAAGAAAGGTTCCCAAGGGGAACATACAACAAGCTAAAAATGAAGAAAATTGGGCCATGCAGAGTCCTGAAGAAATTGGGAGAAAACGCATACGAGATTGAATTGCTGGATGAGATCGGAATATCTCTGACATTCAATGTTTCAGACTTATATCCCTATAAGTATAAGGAAGCAGGATATGGAAGTGATGAACAACTAGAGATTCAGTGGCAGAAGCAGATGCCGATTGCAGATAGGCCACAGATGGAGTGTATACTTGACAAAAGAGTTAGCAAAAGAACCAAATGGAAGAAATACTTTGAGTATCTGGTGAAATGGGAAAACCATCCAGTAGAAGATGACATTTGGGAGACAGAAGCAGTCATTCACAAGCATGGACAGATCGTGCAGGATCTCATGGGCAGGAGATCATGAAATCTTTCTAGCCGACGAGTATGATGTAGGAGCATCGCCAACTCAACAAGCAAGCCAACACATCAAGCGAAAATTTAGCTAGGAAAATAAACCCAAAATTTTGAAAGTGCTTTGGGATTGTAGAGCAAGTCTTAAATGAATCCTTTATGAAAGAGCACCTTTTGTATTGTATCATACCTCGAGCCATACACTCTTGTATGAAGTAGATAAGAAGGCATTTAATCTAGTTAATGCAGGTAGATAGATTTGTATTTCTAGATAAGCAGTTTTAGAGTCCGAGAGGGGAAATAGATATAGACACCCTCATTGTATCATTGTAACATTAGCAGCATTCAGGAGAAGAGAAGAGAAAGTAGAGAACTATGTAGAGAACATCCGTGTACAGATATTGAATTAATAGAAGAAAGCTTTGCTTCAAATCCATGGTTATGTGTCTATTCTCTGTGTATTGTGCTTGTGCTCATGAATGTTTGTTTTTTGGTTATGCATTTTCTTTATATATGTTGTGCTTGTGATTTCATGTTTCAATTGAAGTCTAAAAGGGAGAGAGAATGAGTTTCAATTGTTTCTCTATCTGAGCCAGGAGGTTCCTACAAAGAGTGCAGTCAAATTCATCCACAAGGAGTGCGTTGATGAAGGCTCAATAGTTAACTTTTGTTCTCATTCTCCCAAAATTTGATTTGGGTTGTGGAAGCCATGCAAGGAGTGCACAGGTGGAAGAAGAAGTCTCAGTTGTTAATTTGAGTAGAGGAGGTTGAAGACTGTTGTTGCATAAGGTGCACAGAGTCGAGAGGATTCAACTCTTGAGAAGTAGTTGAACGTCGAGTGCGAGGAGTGCGCACGAATCCATTTGAATGAATCAGAGTGGAAAAGATCAAGAGGTTCAACACATTTGTAATATCGTTGAAAGGGAGCATAGAGGTTTGAACGAAGAAAGATCAAGCAGGGTTTGCAGGCACAGGTTAGAAGGGTAAATATGGAGAAGAAATTCTTAGCCATTTCAGAGAAAATCTCAAGGAGGAGAAATCAATGGTCAGGACTCGTCGAGGGAAACAGTGAAATCTCAACAACCATCAGATCTAGGAATGTTGCACACGGGTTAAGATTTAGCGTGCAGAGGAGGAGTCCGGGAGTCATCGAGATTTTACTCATCGAAAAATTGGGGTTTCTGTGGTTGAGAAACTCTTGTGGAATGAAATCGCGATCCACGATTTCCCGAGAGGATCAGAACCGTTGATTTCAGCGGGGACACATGGCGCAAGATACCAAGGAGTCGGGGTTCGGCATTTCAGGGTTTCCACATATAATGGAATTGTTGCATTATAAATCGCGATCCTGTGATACCCGATAGCATGAAGAGGAGGGGTGACATGGAGGAGAGTGCCCACATGTGCATCGGGGTTCAGTATTTCAGAGTTCTCGGTGATGAGAGACTCACAACTGGGTAAGTCGCGATATCCCGAAACGTGATAACCATGTAGTTAATGTGTTGAGTGGAGGACATGTGTTAATAGATCAGATTTCGGGTATTTGTAACTCCCGTGAACTTTGACCATGGAAATCGCGATACTCCGATACGCGATTTCCCGACAGGGTCAAGGCATGTAGTGGAAGACAGGTGTCGGAAGTTCAAGCCTTTCCGTGAGTAGAGAACACGTGGCATTGCAGATCGAGGATCAGAGAATTATGGAAGCAGATTCTCATGACACCGTAAGTGTCGATTTCCCGACAGCTGAAAGACCCGATACAGTGGGACACATTCAACATTGACTAGAATATTGGAAGTCGGGGAAGCACAAGAATGGAGTGATCTGCGACCTCGGAAGTTCTAATTTCCCGATAAGGCAAAGGGAGGTCGTCGAAGAAGCATCCTGTGGGTGTAGAAAAGTCCCGATAAGGGATTTGAGGAGCAATTTAGCTCTTCGGGCCTAGGGAAAAGAAGGTCCTGGTGGAAGTAGACATGCCGGGTGGCTGTGTTGCATCACACACCCACTTTCTTTCATCATCACTTCATCATGTAAACCATAAACCCTAATTTTCTTTCAGAGTACTCAATTTGGTTGACGCAAGTTTAAGGATTTCGTCGATCTCTATTCATTTTTCTTTCAAGTTCTACATTAATTTATTAACAATGTATCTATTTCATAGATATGATTAAAAGTCCCTCTATTTCGTTGATTTCTTAATCAACACCATCAAGATACTAGAGATGGGCAACAATGACATGTGAATGGGGCCAACGTTGAAATGTTTTCAAACTATATCTGTATGCATTGAAATTTGACCTGGATAGACTATTCACATCCCTTAATGATATGGGAGGGTTTCTAGACTCAAATTTTACTGACACACCCACTTCCTTCCATCATCAATGCATCATCTAAACCATAAACCCAACTATTTTTCATATGTTATAGTAGATATGTTAATGATTCCAAGTTTCATATTTTTATTTGAATGAAGCTCCAGCTAGCTTGCAAAGTATCAAATTGAGATTTCAATTTGATAAAATAAATATGAAATGAATCCAAGCTGCATCATTTGATATCATCGAAAGAGAGACGAAAATAAATAATCTTGTGACGAATTTACTATACTATCGACGAAAAAGGTTCCTCGATAATTTTATGTCATTAGTATGTAATTTTGTACAAAAATAATGGATCTTGGGCACTACACCATGGTCAAGGAACAAGAAACGACGAACGAAAATTGCACGAGGACTAGACACGTCCAACAGAAGGGACCTGCGAATGGGGCCAACATTGAAATTTTTTCAAACAATTTTTGTATCCACTGAAACTTTTCATGGATAGACTATTGGCATGAAGTAACAATATGGGAAGGTTTATGGACTCAAATTCGAATGGCACACCCACTTTATTCCATCATCACTTCATCATGTAAACCATAAACCCTAATTTTCTTTCAGAGTACCCAATTTGGTTGATGCAAGTTTTAGGATTTCATCGGTCTCTATTCATTTTTATTTCAAGTTCTACATTAATTTATATACAATGTAACTACATCATAGCTATGATGAAAAATCACTCTTGTTTGTTGATTTCTTAATCAACACCATCAAGATACTAAAGGCGAGCAACAATGACATGTGAATTGGGCCAACGTTGAAATGTTTCCAAACTGTATCTGTATGCATTGAAATTTGACCTGGATAGACTATTCACATGCCTTACCAATATGGTAGGGTTTCTGGACTCAAATTTGACTGACACACCCACTTTCTTCCATCATCAATGCATCATGTAAACCATAAACCCGACTATTTTTCATATGTTCTAGTAGACATGTTAATGATTCCAAGTTTCATATTTGTATTTGACTGAAGGTCCAACTATCCTGCAAAGTATCAATTTGATATTTGAATTTGATAAACCAAATATGAAATGAATCCAAGCTGCATCATTTGATATTGTCTCAAGAGAGATGAATGTAAATAATCTTGCGACGAATTTGCTATACTATCGATGAAAAAAGGTCATCGATAATTTTATGTCATTAGTATGTAATTTTGGACAAAAATAATGCATCTTGGGGACTACAACATGGTCAAGTAACTAGGAACGAGGAACAAAAATTGCACGAGGAATAGACACGTTCGATGGTAGGGACCTACGTATGGGGCTGACGTTGAATGTTTTTTAAACATTTTTTGTATGCACTACAAATTTTCATGGATAGACTATTGGCATACCTTAACGATATGGGAGGGTTTCTGGACTCAAATTTGAGTGACACACCAACTTTCTTCCATCATCACTTCATCATGTCAACCATAAACCTTAAATTTTTTTTAGAGCACCCAATTTGGTTGACGCAAGTTTTAGGCTTTTTTCGGTCTCTATTCATTTTTCTTTCAGGTTCTACATTAATTTATATACAATGTATCTATGTCATAGCCCTAATGAAAAATCCCTCTATTTTGTTGATTTCTTAATCAACACCATCAAGATACTAGAGGTGATAAACAATGACATGTGAATGGGGCCAATGTCGAAATGTTTTCAAACTGTATTTGTGTGCATTGAAATTTGATCCGGATAGACTATTCGCATTCCTTACCGATATGGGAGGGTTTCTGGACTCAAATTTCACTGACACACCCACTTTCTTCCATCATCAATTCATCCTGTAAACCATAACCCAACTATTTTTCATATGTTCTAGTAGATATGTTAATGATTCCAAGTTTCATATTTGTATTTGACTGACGGTCTATCTAGCTTGAAAAGTATAAAATTTAGATTTCAAGTTGATAAAACAAATATTAAATGAATCCTAGTTGTATCATTTGATATTGGCGCAAGAGAGATGAATGTAAATAATCTTACAATGAATTTGCTATACTATCGATGAAAAACGTTCATCGCTAATTTTATTCCATTAGTATGTAATTTTGTAAAAAATTAATCTATCTTGGGGACTAAACCATGGTCAGGTAATGAGGAACAAAAATTGCATGAGGACTAGACACGTCCAACGACAGGGACCTTCAAATGGAGCCAACGTTGAAATTTTTTCAAACAGTTTTTGTATGCACTTAAAATTTTCATGGATATACTATTGGCATGACTTAACAATATGGGAGGGTTTATGGACTCAAATTTGAGTGAAACAACCACTTTCTTCCATCATCACTTCATCATGTAAACCATAAACCCTAATTTTCTTTCAGAGTACCCAATTTGGTTGACACGCGTTTTAGGCTTTTGTCAGTCTCTATTCATTTTTATTTCAAGTTATACATTAATGTATATACAACATATCTGCATCATATATGTGATGAAAAATCCCTCTATTTCGTTGATTTCTTAATCAACACCATCAAGATACTAGAGGCGAGCAACAATGACATGTGAATGGGGCCAACATTGAAATGCTTTCAAACTGTATCTGTATGCATTGAAATTTGACTTGGATAGATTATTCACATGCCTTACTGATATAGGAGGGTTTATGGACTCAAATTTGACTGACACACCCACTTGCTTCCATCATCAATGCATCATGTAAACCATCAACCCAATTATTTTTCATATGTTCTAGTAGATATGTTAATGATTCCAAGTTTCATATTTGTATTTGACTGAAGGTCCAACTAGCTTTAAAAGTATCAAATTGATATTTCAAGTTGATAAAACAAATATGAAATGAATCCAAGATGCATCATTTGATATCTCCACAAGAGAGACGAATGTAAATAATCTTGCGATGAATTTGCTATACTATCGACTACAAAAGTTCATCGATAATTTTATGCTATTAGTATGTAATTTTGTACAATAGTAATGGATCTTGGGGACTACACCATGGTTAAGTAATGAGTAATGAGGAATGAAAATTTCATAAGGACTAGATACATCCGACAACAGGGACATGCGAATGGGGCCAACACTGAATTTTTTTCAAACAGTTTTTGTATGCACTGAAATTTTTCATGGATAGACTATTAGCATGCCTTAATGATACATGATGGTTTTTGTACTAAAATTTGAGTGACACACCCACTTTATTCCATCATCACTTCATCATGTAAACCATAAACCCTAATTTTCTTTCAGATTACCGAATTTGTTTGATGCAAGTTTTAGGCTTTCGTCGGTCTCTATTCATTTTTCTTTCGGGTTCTACATTTATGTATATACAATGTATCTGTGTCATATTTTTGATGAAAAATATCTGTATTTCATTGATTTCTTAATCAACACCATCAAGATACTAGAGGTGAGAAACAGTGACATGTGAATGGGGCCAACATCGAAAGGTTTTCAAACTGTATCTGTATGCATTGAAATTTGACATGCATAGACTATTTGCATGCCTTACCGATATGGGAGTGTTTCTAGACTCAAATTTTACTGACACACCCACTTTCTTCCATCATCAATGCATCATGTAAACCATAAACCCAACTATTGTTCATATGTTCTAGTAGATATGTTAATGATTCCAATTTTCATATTTGTATTTGATTGAAGGTCCAGCTAGCTTGCAAAGTATCAAATTGAGATTTCAGGTTGATAAACAAAATATATGAATTCAAGATGCATCATTTGAAATCTCCGCAAGAGAAACAAATGTAAATAATCTTGCAACGAATTTGTTATACTATCGATGACAAACGTTCATCGATAATTTTATGCCATTATTATGTAATTTTGTACAAAAATAATGGATATTTGTGACTACACCATGGTAAAGTAATGAGGAACAAGGAATGAAAATTTGATGAGGACTAGACACGTCCGACAACAGGGACATGCGAATGGGGCCAATGTTGAAAGTTTTTCAAACAGTTTTTGTATGCACTGAAAATTTTCATGGATAGACTATTGGCATGCCTTAACAATATCGGAGGGTTTTTGGAATCCAATTTGATTCACACACCCACTTTCGTCCATCATCACTTCATCATGTAAACCATAAAACCTAATTTTCTTTCATAGTAGCCAATTGGGTTGACAAAAGTTTTAGACTTTCATCAGTCTCTATTCATTTTTCTTTCAGGTTCTACATTAATGTATATACAATGTATCTGTTTCATAGTTGTCATGAAAAATCCCTCTATTTCATTGATTGCTTAATAAACACCATCAAGATACTAGAGGCGAACAACAGTAACATGTGAATGGGGCCAACGTCGAAATGTTTTCAAATTGTATCTGTATGCATTGAAATTCAACCTGGAGAGACTATTCACATGCCTTACCAATATGGGAGGGTTTCTGGACTCAAACTTGACTGACACACCCACTATCTTCCATCATCAATGCATCATGTAAACCATAAATCCAACTATTTTTCATATGTTCTAGTAGATATGATAATGATTCCAAGTTTCATATTTGTATTTGACTGAAGGTCCATCTATATTGCAAAGTATCAATTGAGATTTCAAGTTTATTATAAACCAAATATGAAATGAATCCAAGCTACATCATTTGATATCATCACAAGAGAGATGAATGTAAATAATCTTGCGACAAATTTGTTATACTATCGATGAAAAAAGTTCATCAATAATTGTATGCCATTAGTATGTAATTTTGTACAAAAATAATGGATCTTGGGGACTACACCATGGTCAAGTAATGATGAACAAGGAATGAAAATTGCATGAGGACTAGACGTGCCCAACAGCAGGGACCTGTGAATGGGGCCAACGTTGAAATTTTTTCAAACTGTTTATGTATGCACTAAAAATTTCCATGGATAGACTATTTGAATGCCTTAACGATATGGGATGGTTTCTAGACTCCAATTTGAGTGACACACCCACTTTCTTCCATCATCACTTCATCATGTAAACATAAAACCCTAATGTTCTTTCAAAGCACCCAATTTGGTTGACGCGAGTTTTAGGCTTTCGTCAATCTTTATTCATTTTTATTTTAGGTTCTACATTAATGTATATACAATGTATCTGAGTCATATATGTGATTAAAAATCCCTTTATTTCATTGATTTCTTAATCAACACCATCAATATACTAGAGGCGAGAAACAATGACATGTGAATGGGGCCAACGTCAAAATGTTTTCAAATTGTATCTATATGTATTGAAATTTGACCTAGATATACTATTTGCATGCCTTACCAATATGGGAGGGTTTCTGGACTCAAATTTGACTAACACACCCACTTTCTTCCATGATCAATGCATCATGTAAACCATAAACCCTAATTTTCTTTCAGAGTACCCAATTTGGTTGACGGAAGTTTTAGGCTTCCGTCGGTCTTTTATATGTCTCATCAAACCTTAGTATTTGTCATTGTTTAGTCAGTTGTTACTCATTGATGGGATAAGCTGAGGCATTATTGAAATTTCCTCGAGCTCTTCCAATATTTCCTTGTAATTTATTCTTGTAAATGTCATCAACTATCTACCATAACATCTAAGAAAGGAAATGTTTTTTCTAATGGAATATTCCCACCAAATTATAATTCAATCTTTGTCCCCTCGGGGAATTATACTTAGCTTCCATATTTTGGGGTGGATAACTTTCCTTGCTCCCCTATTCAACAAAGTGTTAGCTTCCATATTTATAGGACCATGCAAATAATTCTTTCTATTCTGAAATATGTTAATTGCTTGGCTAGCAATTCTATCCTCCACTTAATTCCCATTATTATGTGTTGAGGTTCATTCTTCATTTCTACATTAATTTTTTGAGTGGGTATACATTACTTTTATTTAAGAGAAACTTAGTTAGTATGGTCATGGGATAAATTCATTGAATTTTACATTTACAAGTGGTAACATTGGTCAAGCCATGTGATGGGTAATTTTCCTTCTCATCATTCACTTGAGTGGATTCTTCCCTTTGGTTTTAGTTATTAGTTTCGATTCTATATTATAGCAACAAAAAAATTAGATTATCCATATTCCAATGCTACAATGATCCACTATCAAATTATTTATTACCTCTAAGCAATCCTCTAGTTATACTACCCTTTCCCTTTACATTCCTATAGTTCATCTTGTCTGCTTCTAGAGGATTCAATAGAAATAGCCAACTCCTCATTCACTATTGAAACTTATTAAATCAATAATTATTCAATATTCTCTTGTTTTTTAATGCAATTGTGTTGGCTCACCAATCATCAATGACTATTTCTCCTTCTTGGTGGTCACAATTTTGGTTTCTCCAACTATTTTTGTCTCCATCATAACGATTATTCTATAATCATAATGATTATTCTATAATCACCATCCAATATTATTAAATTGGCTAGAGTGAGATCTTCTATTTCCATATGAAATTAAAATCATTAATAGTCCAATTGGTAATGTTGCAGTGATCCTTGGAATCTATTGAATTCATTCAATATGAAATGTTCATTGATCACCTTGTCGAAGTGATTGATGGATTTTATTTTCAACCAACAACTCTAGTGGCTTCTCTAACTTTCCCCATGCATCCTTCATCATATTGTTTACTATGGAACCATAATCTAATAACATATTGGTTAGTGAGTGATCTCCTATTTCCATATGTATTTTTGTGCTCCATCCTTGTCTAAGATCATAATGTTTGTAACTTATACTCCTTGTTTCATCGTATCAATAAATGTTTGGTATTGATGTCATTAATAGTCTAATTGATTGTCATGATAGCCCTATGAATATGTAGAATTAATTATTCCCAAGTTTCTCATAGATCACCTTGTTGAAGCCCTAGTTATAGATTTTAGCATCTATCATCTCATTGTTCAATAATGTGTAGGTCAACATGAATTATAGAGTTCTCTTATTTGTATCATGAATTCCATGCTCTATGGAAATCAACACAAATTCTCTCTCTTGTGCTACTTTGAACATTCTTTTCATTTGGTTCCTCATTTCTCTAGTAACGATTGAACATTCTTTGTATTTGTTTGAAGACAAATACAATGAATTTACAATTCTCTACTAATGATTCTATTGTTATTTTGGTGTCACTAGACACATTTTCCTTTTCACCTATGTCAATTTACATAGTCATGACCTTTGTATTCTCGATATTGTAGGGCCATGTTTTGGTAGGCTCTGATACCACTTGATCCACAGGATCTTTTAAATGACTATGGTTGAGTTTTAATTTTGCATGCGTTAATTAACCATTTGAGAA
>CBVK0101100574.1:0-49057 GCA_900067695.1 Picea abies | reverse complement strand
CCTAGGGTCTTCATCAATATTTGTCCCAGACCACATATCCCAGGAGTGCACTGGGTGCCCTAGATCTCGTCTAGGGTCTTAGACATCCTCCAGGAGAATGGCTCTCGCTGCTGCATGTAAATTCAACATAGATCTATCATTTTCTCCAGGAAAGAATAATATTAAAACACATAAGAAAGTCTAGAAGCCTCCTTGAAGTAGGGCACTCATCATCAATGATTAAAAAATGCATAAAAGGGTGTTTGAATAGGTCCTTGCTGCCACATGTCTTCTTCCCATGGAGGTTCTCCCTTACATCATGGTGTTTGACATTGTCCATAGGGTTTATGTGCCACACGTTTCATTTCTAGCTTGGGCACTCCAATATAATAGTGAAACGTGGCTAGGGTTATGAGGTAACAGATTTGAAAGCACCATGACTCGCTCAATATTGATCAGAATCTCTATTATGACCACAATTCTAAAATGCTGCGAACATTGCATCTATTGGCATTGGTCTGGCGGTAATTTGAGCACTTTGTCGAAATATATTTTCTCTTCTTTGGAAAGAGGACATAAAGGATGTGTTCTAGATGTTTCTAAATGGAATGTTCCTCACAAATGCCCTTCTCCTTTATGCCATGTGTGATATGAATGCCAAGTGTCATATTCTTGATTAGGGCATTTATCTTCTTTTGTACGTGTGACCCTTGACTATGCCATGAAAACCCTCCAAAGTCTACTTAGATGATGAGTCATGCCTTCAAATATGTAGAAATTCCTTGAAAACTATGAAGATGCCAGAAGGGCACCCTCCAATAGAGAAATACACATAAAGATATGTAGCAAAAGCCCCAAACGGTGAACTAATGTCACATGTGTAATAGTGCCTCCAAATATGTGAACATAACAATGAAACATTTCTCAAGAGATGTAAATATCCTTCAATCATGTAAAATAAAAGGTGAACACATGGATCTTTATTACCACCTCTCCTACGGCTGATCAACAAGGTGAAGCTTGAACAAATGACTTGTACCATGCTCCAAACTTCAAAGTTCATATATGTTGGTGAAATGCTGCTAAAAGAATGTCTTTGAAAATGTAAATTGGACTTGCATTTTCATGTTGTAACAATTGGCTGCATAAGGGGATTGCCCTGGTGAACACATGGATCTTTATTACCACCTCTCCTACAGATGATCAACAAGGTGAAGCTTGAACAAATGACTTGTACCATGCTCCAAACTTCAAAGTTCATATAGGTTGATGAAATGCTGCTAAAATAATGTCTTTGAAAATGTAAATTGGACTTGCATTTTCATGTGGTAACAATTGGCTGCATAAGGGGATTGCCCACTTTTCTAGGGTGCAAGAGAACTCCAAAATATCTGATGGTTGCAAGATGGACCTGCCAAGATGATAAAGGGTTGGAAACATGTGACATGATGGATCCAAAACTTCACATGTCCATCACTCCCAAGATAAGTCTTAAGTTCAAATTTATTATAAAGAAGTCTTGAGATTGTTCATATCTAACTAGTTACTCTCAAGAGGCTCTACAAATGAGGCATGAGCCAAGATGCCAAAGGGAAACATAACATAAATGAAAACTTAATTCTCAGAATATCAAGCTTATTCATCCTACCCTATGCCAAAACAAGAAGAAAATATGGCAAATGTAGTCAAAGAGCCAATGCAACCATACAAGTATCTCATGGAATGCCATGGAATCTTCCTTTGTGTTTGGTTATGAACTAAGTCACATGACATGAGGACATGGGGCATGAAAATTTAAAAAATTACAAATTACAAATACAAAAAATGAAATATAGACATAAAGATCCATTTTTTTAGAAAATAGAACATTTACAAAACACTTGGAATCCCTTCAAATATCGATTTTACCCTTCACTTGCACAATGAGAGACTGTAAGAGCTCTTCCCATACAATTGAAAGTGAGAAAATAGCAACAAAAACTGTTTTTTATAGTCAAACAGGTAGGACACGGCTAGGGCACATGTGCCAAACACGTGTCCCAGTGTGTCCGTGTCCAACACATGGGAGAAAGACACAACACCCCTGGGGGCCGTTTTCTATTACTTAGGTCATGAACCAAAACAAGGAGACATCAAATATCATCCGCACATATGCTATAATCTCTGAATTGTTGAAAATATCAGCATCATGAGACATTCTCCATTAAGAGGCCTTAAGTGGCCACCCTGAGGCTAGCCAAGGAGATTTGGAGACTCAACCAGTCTTGTGAGTCATGGCAAGAGTCAAGGTGAACGTACAAACCTTGTGAGCCAGGACAAGAGTCAGGACGAAGGAGATGCTGCAACCAACCTTGTGAGCCTAGTGCAAAAGTCAAGGTAGAGTTTAGCAAGAGTTAGGATAAATGTACAAGTCCTGTGAGCTAGACTGGTATGTGGGATGACCTCCTGGTCCTTGTTGTGATCTTCTAGGAGTTGGCCACTCTTAGTCAAGAGTCACTTTAGTATGTGATCAAGTAGGATAGTCAAATGATCACATGGTGTATAAAGATCTTCCTCTATTGATGAAATAAGCAGTTACGAGTAGGTGAGGACCATGCAAGATGAGAGAAGGACAAGATGTGCTTGCTAATGTTGTAATTAGTCCTAGAGACTAAGGTTTAAAGGTTAATAGAGAATTAAAAGGCTAAAAGCCTAAGTTATAATGTTGAATTATTATAAAGTGTGATTAAGTCACTAAACTAAAGGGGGTCAAACTTTTTGCCTAGGAACATGATAACTTAAGTCATGACCCCTTTGGGGTTTCTAGAAGTTTGACCTAATCAAATGAAAGGATAAGTCTTGAATGCTTCTAGAAGGCTTCTAGAAGACTTGGAGAAACCATAAAAGGAACATGAAGGTCATTCACTCTACACAATTCAGATCTGCAGTTTATTCCAGCACTCATCTAGGGTTCAATGACTTGTTTATTCTGCTCATATATCAGGTTACAGATGTTATCTTGGTTCGATCTAAACATCATTGAAAGCCTCTTGCCCTAGAGCATCTATTCCTGCAGAACGCTCTGGATTTTCTCCAGTCATTGCATAAATCTAGCAAGAAGAAAATTTCAGCCCTGTTCTACAGAAACAAAATCTGCAGCAGATTTTTTTTTTAAAGGGTCTGATCTAAGGGTTAGAGGCAGATTTCTTCCCAGCATTAAGTGGTTTCCTGTAGCCTTATCAAAGGTGAATCAAACTCCATTGAACGCCCTCCAATCAGGAGCTCCAGATTTGCTGCTGCAAGCATTTCTTTCAGGGCTGCAGAAAATTTCGGTCAGCCCAGATTTAAAGTTTTCAGGCTCAGTTTGCCTAGTGTTTTTTTTTTCCAGTAAGGTTCTTCAAGCCTTGATGAGTCTACCTAGGCTCAGATCTACAGTTTTTCTCCAGATCTATAAGCAGCACAAAGTAAAAGTCTCTAGCCGTCCTCTCTCTCTTTGTATTTGTACTGTAGCACCTGATTAGGGTTTTATAACCTGCAAGCTTATTCATCAATAAGAGGAAGATTTTTGCTGGGGTTTTCTCCCTTATTGGGTTTTCCCAGGGTAAATCTCTGTGTTCTTTTGTGATCTTGTTTATTGCACTATTCTTATTTCAGTATATTGTGGCTAAAATATTTGAAGTGTTTAAAAAGAAGTTAAAAGTTTATTACTATATAAATCAAGGTTGAAAATTTGACACGAATTGCTGATGATGAAGAATGTGGATGGTGGCTGATCACAGAATGAAATATTAAAGCCATACCACGGCTGGTTTGTATTACTTCATGCACAATCAATCCACCTTTGGATACGGTTGATATTATTTGTAAGAGTAGGCAGTTCTCTGTTCAATGAACAATCCAAGCTATATACTGTAAAAGAGCTTTCCAAAGGCTGATTTGAGAGCTCCCATGTATGGATGCCATAAATATTTCCCCTCCAAGTCTCAAGCCTCGAGGGCTTTGAAGGTGGCTCCAAAATGATTATGCAAAAACTTGACTGCTTTCTATTTCTTCCATCTGAACAAGTTACATCCATCAAAAGCATAAAATTGCTGATCTGAAAAAATAAATAATATCTGATTTTAGGGCTTGATATCCCCTCTTGGATGGTTGGAAAACTTGAAACTTGCTACCACATATTATAACTTATAAGTTGTGCTTGTTGTAATTTTGGATATATGGCAGCCTTGAATATGCACATTTCTGCAGATTTTATATGCCCCAAAAGGGTGCAATCTGAAGATGCAAAAGGCTGGAAATTTTCTTCATGAACTTCAATCCGATGATGACATCATTCTTCATGAATCAATACATCCTCCTCCCTGCTAAAGTCAAAAGAATGTTGACTCAAAATAACAACAACCGCTCCATCTACTTCAACATCCTTAGGCTGTCCTAAATCAAGAGAAATTAAATATGAATAGCTATTTTCGTACCTCATGAAGTTA
Organism: Picea abies; assembly: GCA_900067695.1. NCBI lineage: Eukaryota > Viridiplantae > Streptophyta > Pinopsida > Pinales > Pinaceae > Picea > Picea abies. The sequence goes on along the minus strand of CBVK0101100574.1, from coordinate 44,612 downwards.
TCCTCCAAGCTGGCTAAAAATGGAAAGTGTAGATTTGTGCCATTCGTCATCAAACTTTCACTATCTGTGTCATAGATGGGTTCCTTATGAAAAAACCAGCAATCTATGTCCCATCTATGTCTCCCAACCAAGCAGAATTTGTTGATGTCATTATCACTTTGGTTGTCTTCTTCATTATATGAAGGAATAAGGGCACTTGAAAAGCCTTCATCTTCCAAGGGTTTCTTTGTAATACCTGTCTTCTTCAAATCATCAAAAGATCTGTCATTAAATTCATCAATTTGAGAAGGAACATGGCTTACCAAACCCTTGTTTCAAAAGACGATGAAGCAGATGCTTGAATGTCTTTATTGGAATCTTCACCACCAACCTTGCCGCCAAGATCTTCTTCTTGAGATGCTGCTACAAACTCTTCATTCTTTGGATTTGCAACATGGTCTTCTCTTTCTAGTGTTTTAAGAAGGTCATTTAAATCTTCAGCCTTTTCGTTCTTTTTGTCATGGAAGACTTTAATCAAATCAACTGATTCATGCTCTTCATTCAAGAAAATGGTTTTATCAAGTAGGTTCAATTTCTTCTTCTTTATAAATACTATCCCAATACTTGTGGAATGATTTGATGAACTCTGAAAATGAAGTTATTTCCCCTTTTCCAAAACGCTTAAACCAATAGTTTACATCTCCTACCAAGGTATGCGAAAACATTCTCATCATAACATCTTCATGTTATATATTAAACTTTGAAATATAATGCATAAAAGATGCAACATGATGTGTTGTTGAATGAGTGTCCCCTCAAAACCTTGGAAGATGCTTAGTGCATCTTGGAGGGTTCTTATTCGAATATCTAGGAATACTTGAGAAATCTAAAGGGACATATATTCTGGCATACCATCTCTCTTGGAATGAGGCCATATTGTTTTTTCAAATCTGAAAAATATAACACATTCATACCTTTTCATACCATAGAAGAAAAACTCGGCATCGGCAAAAAATCGGCAAGGGTCCTGAAAACATCGCCTCAGAAAAAATTGGTGAAAAAATCGGAAAAAATCAGAAAACCTTGACAAACATAAAAAATACATAATTTATTCATTTTTTTTTCAAAATTTTAAACATTTTTCAATATATAAAGCAACAACAACATCATATAAACACATAGGCACATAAATATGGAGAAATAACTGATATATATGATATAGTGGATGCCAAATAAAAACCTATACATCAAAGTCATTACTGAAAGTTTGAAACCAATACAAAATGACATCAATGATCACATTTATAAATGTATATATTATCATTGTCCTCTCCCCCTTTTACAAGAAACAATCAGGGGTTGTTTGCCAAGCCTTGAACTAGAGGCAGAAGGTCCCGGTCGTGCATCAATGCTGGATGGAGGACTAGCTACTCCAATATGTGTAGAAAGTGGTGTTCCACTTTCAACTAGCTCATCATCCTCCATGGTGTATGGATGAAGCTCCTCCTCCTCCTCCTCGTCGTCCTTGTCCTCCTGTTGTTGCTTCTTCTCAAGTTTCCCTTCCTCTAACCATGCAGGTGCCTCATCCAAGAGAGGCACCTCAACCTCCACCCTCCACTTAGACAATATATCAATATTGTCCAAAGAAATGGCATCCACTTCTGGCTCTTTTTATATCTGCTCCGCCACAAAATCCTAAAAAAATTGTGGATGAATTCACTACCTTGCCTTTGCACACCTCAAATATGCTTGATGGCCTCCGCAAACCTCTAACCTTGCTGCTCCACACAAAATGTAAAACACAATGAGCCAAAAAAAACCCAATTGGGCTTTACCTGGGCATAACTGGCGATTTTTTCAGAGTTTTTGAAAAAATCGCGATTTTTTCAAACCTCAAAAAATCGTGATTTTTGGTTTTCAAAAAATCGGCATAGTAAAAAAATCGCGATTTTGGTGATTTTTGTCGATTAATCGACGAATTTTTCTTCTATGTTTCATACCAATGGAGTCACTATATGAGAATGCTAAATCTTGAAACAAATCTTCTCATCACATCATTGTAGCCATGTCTACTGAATCTAGGAAAGGGACTTTATCTCTGACAACTGTGTCATTTTGTGTAATGTCCCCATTTTTGGATATTATTATGTTACAATGTGATGCCTACCAGAGTAGCTAGATGGGGGTGACAGCGAGTTCAAGAGTTATTGATGGGTTTTATTGGGCCCGACTTGCATCATTCATCATATTTCATCATCAGGATCCATTTCGCACAACTTGTCATTGGTTTTGTTGCATTTCGACGATTTCCGTAATTTTGAGTTATTATGAAGCATATTTTAATTAAATTCACTAAGGAGGTCATTTTGGCCTTAATACTTGGAGAAACCTCTTAGTGTAATAGCTCATCGGAATTGGGAGGAAGAGCACTACAGGATAAGATGATGAGAAGTGACTTTTAGTGGTTAGAGAAGCCATAGGGACAAATAAACCACTTTTTAGAGATAAAAAGGTTAATTAATTAATAAAGTGATTTAATTAAGGAATAATAAAAATAAAGTAAAAGTCACTTGGAGAGAAAAGATGAACAGGGGGATAAAAAAGAGAGATAGGGGTCTCTATTATCTCATTATGTTGATTATCATTTTGATGTTTGGCTTCTTGCTAGAGAGCCCATGATACTTGGGGGTTTTGATTGAACAAACCCTAGAGATCAACTCAGTGGTGAAAGATTCCACCTTTCCTAATTTAAGCTTGGCCACGGAGGTAAAAGATTCCTCTCTCACCATTCTAGCTTAGGTTTTATTCAGTTCAGAGTTACTTCAACCATCAGTTTGGCAAGGGGGCACACCAGTGAAGGATTTCTGCAGGTTGGGGCGCCACTTGTTGAGGAGAACAAGTTCAATTTGCTTAGAGGTGGATAGATTTTCAGTAGATCTCACTCCAGGATTGTTTTCCATCACCCCAATGCCTATTTGCATCAGTATTTGAGGGTATTCTTCAGCCCATTCATTCTATCTACAAGTGGGGCGCATTTTTCTTGAGGAGGGCACACTGTCCATAGGAAATCTTGTGTTATGGAGGGGAAGATCTTTCCCAACAGCTTGGAGATTCGGCATAGGGGTTTCCTATCCCTTGATCTACCTTTTGGCAGTTGGTTTCAGTGATTTAGAGGCCATATTATTGGAGGCCGAATTATTGGCTTGCTTCAACTAGTGAGGGCGTGTCTGTTCTTAGATATTGTGGTTTGGAGGTCTTCCAGTTGAGCTACAGCTCAAAGACTACTCCTATCATCTTACCATCATTAGATCTATCTTTTATCAGAGTTTTGCGTGAGTTTGAGGCAATCATAGAGGAGGCCGTACCATCAATAGTCTCTTCCAGCCAGGAAGTGCGCATTGTGCTAGAGAAGGCATCTCCTACAACAAAGGGGAACAATTGGATCTCATAGATCTTTGGTATTCAGCTTGGGGAGGCTTTTGGAAGCCTATATCTTCATCTCTCTATTGTATCTTGGAGGCATTATCAACCACACATTCTATTATGTTATATGTATTCCAGATCTGCTCCATTTTGTATGAGGTCAGCCATATATCTAAATAAAACTCAGATCTGAGGTATTTGTGGCTATTTCTTGTGTTATTGTGTATTGCATCTTGTTGTGTATCTATTATTGCTATGCTCATATCATTTATGTGCTGCAAAACTCAATAAAACCCTCCTAGCGCTCTTGAGAAGACAAATGCACAAACTGTTTGACAAAATACCACAACCAGAAAACATAAAACTTAAAATGTTCCAAGAAAATCTGTTAGGGAACATTAATTTTGTCACCTCCAAGATTTGAACAAAAGATAAGTCCAATCACCAAGCACAAATCCTAGGGCAACTTGAGGACACCCATAGTCACCTCGGTGGTTGCCCTCACTTTAGGTTGGCTCTCCTCCAACACAAGGTGGGATTCCCTAAGATGAATTACTAATCTGCCTTGTTAATGCAGATCTGAAAATCAGATTAGTGATTTGATTACTTTATGGTTTTGCCATATGTATTTGATGGAATTGAAGAAGACAAGTGCCTTATCTTAATGGGCTATGGAGTTGGGGCAGCAAGATGGCAAGTCAGCCTTGAATAAATTGAAGAAATCAGCTAGATTATCATTGATAAACCCTACTAATCATATCAGCCAAATAAGTGTGCAAAACTGAATGATGTGTTCCATTTGATACCATATTCACCATCCATATAAACTCTACCAATGCATCGGGTAATCATCATAGTAAAGAGAATGATAGGACAATTTTCAAAGATGAATGAACAACCAATAAATTCTTCATCAATAGATATGATTACATCAAGCATGAAGGGATCAAAAGATCACAACCAAAGATCTTTTCTTGAACCCCAAAACGAATCTCCACAAATGGGTGAAATACCTTTGGATTGTGAAAATTCCAGGTCCTATCAGCTTGCCTTGTTGGTCTATCTTTGATCAAGCAAAGGCTCTAAGTTTTCACTGTCTTTGTTTTAGTTTTTTGCTGTTTTATAACAGCCAACAGTTTGTGAACTTTCAAGCTGATTGTTATGGTTATATTTCCGATTTGGGTGCTCTAGCATGTCGTTTTTGCCATAGGAAATTAGTACATGCAACTCAAATAAATATAACACACCTAATACATTGTTTAACTGCTGATAATGAACAGATCTAAGAACTAATAGCATGCATTTGTAGACACAGTGTTTTTGGTCAACATGACCCTGGACAAAACCCCCCTGGGGAAAACCAGTTTGAGATCTAAATGTATATATGAGGAAAAGCAAGTAAGGGTTACAGTAAACACAATAAATGATGGAACCTGATACAATAGCAACTCCAACTGAGTTGATACACAAGCTCTATCAAGCAGATGCGCCCCTGCTTCCGATCTCACTTCATCAATAGATATGATTACATCAAGCATGAAGGGATCAAAAGATCACAACCAAAGATCTTTTCTTGAACCCCAAAACGAATCTCCACAAATGGGTGAAATACCTTTGGATTGTGAAAATTCCAGGTCCTATCAGCTTGCCTTGTTGGTCTATCTTTGATCAAGCAAAGGCTCTAAGTTTTCACTGTCTTTGTTTTAGTTTTTTGCTGTTTTATAACAGCCAACAGTTTGTGAACTTTCAAGCTGATTGTTATGGTTATATTTCCGATTTGGGTGCTCTAGCATGTCGTTTTTGCCATAGGAAATTAGTACATGCAACTCAAATAAATATAACACACCTAATACATTGTTTAACTGCTGATAATGAACAGATCTAAGAACTAATAGCATGCATTTGTAGACACAGTGTTTTTGGTCAACATGACCCTGGACAAAACCCCCCTGGGGAAAACCAGTTTGAGATCTAAATGTATATATGAGGAAAAGCAAGTAAGGGTTACAGTAAACACAATAAATGATGGAACCTGATACAATAGCAACTCCAACTGAGTTGATACACAAGCTCTATCAAGCAGATGCGCCCCTGAATGGTGTGCCCCTCATGCAAACTGCCAGAACCACTGAAACTGCTCCAGAAATCATTTGTGATGCCAGATCTGAAAACCCTTCCGCAGGAATGAAGCTCCAACAGATGTCCTCACTCTCCAACTGACCTCATTGAATTTTGATGGCTAGATATCCTACCAGGAAAGAATAAGTCTGCCAAACTCATGCGCCCCTCTCAAATGTAGAATAGCTCCAGTAAAATAATGAAGCAAGCTGCTCCAAGCTTCCCACAGGGAAAGCTAGCGGCCTCCTCCAAGAAACCTCATGCAACTGATCTCATCTTCATAGCTTGAGTTCTCCTCTTCCAACAAGCAAAACTCTCCATGAACAATGTGCCCTCCTTAGACCCTTTGCGCCCTCTTAGTGCAAGAATAGGAAACCTAGGAATGGATGGTGGAGATTCAATTTGATCAAGGGTTGAGATCTCCTCATGCATTCCTAAATCATAAACCCACTTTTGGGTTAAGTTTCCTAAGTCCACTTATGTCTCCAAAATCACCTCAAAGTGATTTAATACTCACTTTATGCCAAAAGTGACCAAATTTCTCTTTAACCAAAGTCAAAGTGAAAATAGACAAAAGTACTAGGTACAAAGTGTCATGTCCTTCCCTCATGTGCTAAGGAGGTCAAAAACACATGGGGAACACCTCCCAACGTACAAATCTCAACATGGATAAGAAGAATGCACCAACATATTTAAAGTGGTAGCCCTACACATTTTTTCAGACTACAAAAAAGAAGATGAATGCAACATAAATCTGTCACAAGTTATAACCCTTTATACCTTGCCCACAACGAACCTTATTCTTGGCCTTAAGGGGGTTTTCTCCTCTACTCAAATCCATCTTGCAATTGAGATGTGCTTAGCCTTTTATATATCTTCTCCTTAACTAATTACCAAAAACATTATTGAGTTGCTTCTCGATCCATCATTTTTGTTAGAGTTTGTAGCTCGGGCAGGTACTTCCACACTAGGGGTGTCTAGTAGTGTGAAAGGGGTCCAACTTATGTTTAGACAACATCATGTTGGTGGGGACCACTCAAGTTAACTTGAGATTAAGTCACAACCGTTGGATGTGACTTAAGTGATCTCAATGCTTGATTAAGTCCCCACCCTTAGATCAAGATCTTGATGAGAAGATCCTAGGGTCAGGATTGCATGAGAAAATGGCTAGGGTTACAAGTAACCTAGCAAGCCCATTCTCTCATCACCTCAAGAAGAGAAGCTGGTCGACTAGGTAAGGGGGCGCTCCAAGGGAGGTCGAGGGTCAAGACATAAGAAGTCTACAAAAGGGGGTCGAGCTAGGGCCAACATCCAATCTAGTCAAGGAGTAAAGGCAGTGTAGGGTTGAGATAGAAGACCATGATGGGTCTTACTTAGCTGGATGAGGAGACAACTAGGGTAATTGACAAACCCAATCAAATAGGAAGCCAAGCAGGGCAAAAAGAGAGACTAAGTCGAGTCTAAACACAGTCAAGGAGGTCAAGCAGGGTCTAGATTGAGATAAAGAGGTTGAGATAGGGCCATTATTCAACTGAGCCTGCAAACAAGCAATAGATAGACAACGAGCAAGTAAAATATGTACAGTACAGATATTGTACAGACTGTACCTTCACTCAGCAGAGGAAAAAAAAACTATACCTAGGTCAGAGAATAGCATATAAACTGAGTTTATTAGTGTTTTTGTAGAAGTATAGTGAAAATCGGTCTGTTTTGCAGCCATAGTTTTGTTGTACGGACATCCTGAGTATTACCAGTCAACATATGGATCCGTACATGCAATACGGTCCATGTAAACCCAATTTGGGTGAAATCTTTGAATGCATAGGGATAGTATGAATAAAATTTCTCTGTTTTGATGCCATTTACAGAATGTGTATTTTTCTTTGTGTGGCTGTCCCTAATGTGATGACATGGTTGTAGCTTGAAATTTGATAGTTAATGAAGTATATCAATTATATTTTTTCTTCTTCAATTTTCTCTAAGAAAGAGTATTATTAAACACATAAGTCTAGAAGCTTCCTTGAAGGAGGATACTCATCATCAATGACTAAAAAATGCATAAAAAAAGAGCTAGAAGAGGTCCTTGCTGCCGCATGTCTTCTTTCCATGTAGGTGCTCCCTTAAATCATGGTGTTTGACCTTGTCCATATGGCTTATGTGCCACATGTTTCATTTCTAGCTTGGGTGTTACATTAGAAATGGTCAAATGTAGCTAGGGTTATGAGGTGATGGATTTGAAAGCACCATAATTCCCACAATATTTATGGGAATCTCTATTATGACCACAATTCTGAAATGCCACAACCACTTTGCGTCTATTGGCATTGGTCTAGTGGCAATCTGGGCACTTTGTTGAAATATATCTACTCTTCTTTGGAAAGAGGACATAGAGGATGCGATCTAGATGTTTCTAAATGGAATGCTCTTCACAAATGTCCTTCTCCTTTATGCCATGCGTGTTATGAATGGCAAGCGTCATATTCTTGACCGACGCTGTGGGGGAGCGCCCCCCTCCCCTCGCCCCTGTTCTCGAAGCGCGCTCCTAGAGGGAGTGTTTTTTGGGAGTGCGTCCCTGTACAAAAAGAAACGCTCCCTGCCCTGTGAGGGAGTGTCCAGGGAGCGATTGCTCCTTGGAAGCTCCTTGAGCACTCTCCATATTAAAAATGGTCCCTAAAAACGTTCTCGTTGGTTTGTGCGTGTGAGGCCAATTTGTGCTCTTTTTGTTGTTTCTTGAGTGACTTGGAACCAAGGGAAAGGTAGCCTAGTGTTGAAGTAAGAGGTTAAAACACTCACTCACTCCTTTTTCTCTCATTTTATTTCTCATTTCACTCATCTTTGCTAAGAGGGTTCTTGCTAGTTCTTGAGGGGATTGAAGGAGATTGAAGGGAGATTGAAGAGCTTGGAAGGGATTAGAGATCTTGGAAGGAATATTGAAGGTTCCCATAGGGAGATTGGAGAGCTTGGAAGAGAGATTGGAGAGCTAGGAAGGGAGTTTGAAGGGTGCCATTTGTGAGAGCTTGGAAGGGAGGTTGAAGGCTACCATAGTCATATTAAACCACCATTGGAGAGCTAAAGAGGCAGGCTCTTAAGCCCATTCTTGTTTCTTGTTTTTTTTTTAAATGCATGTGTTGTAAACTAGTATATTATGCTATGTTGAATATTTGAATGTTTTCTTCTCCTACTCTTTCCAATTTCTCCTCCATCATTCTATTGCAGGTAGCAAGTTATTATCAAGGTTCAACAATCATGATGATGATGTCAATGTGGTATGTCTTTTTGGTTCCATTTTTATTTATGATGATGGTGGTGGGAAGTTCATGTCGAAATACCCATGATAGTGAGGAAGAAATAGAAGTGAACACATACCAAGGAGAGGAGGAAGAAATGGAAGGGGATGAAGACAATGAAAATGATACTGATACTAATGGTCGTGATCCCCAAAAGGCCAAAGAGAAGCACACACCTCTGTGGAAGTATGTCACAAGGTTTAGTGGAGGGAAAGGTGGTGGAAGCACAAAATTTATATGCCACCATTGTCATACAGAATACACAAGTTCCTATATCCGTGTGAGAAAGCATCTATGTTGGACTGTATACTGGGATGAAGGTAAGAATGTAGGAATCAAAACCTGTGTGAAAGTGGATCTTGAAGATAGACTCAAATACCAAAGGGAAGAGGAGGTAGCACAAAACAAAGCCAAAAAACTAAAGGTTGAACTCGAGAGTGCACAAAGAATGTTCACTGGTCGAGCCACATCCCCCCATGGTAGTGTTTTCTCGCCTTCACGTAGAACACTATCAGATTTCCTTGACGAAGGTTGTAGAGATGACGTGGATGCAAAATTTTTCATGTTTTTCTATGCATGTGGTATACCATTCAATGTTCTTCACTCACCATATTGGCATGAAATGGTCCAACTCATCAATGGTGCACCTAAAGGATATAGGAACCCCGAGTATGACAAAGCTAGAACCTTGGCACTTGACAGGGAAAGAGCCAAAATCCAAGCTACTCTAGGAAAATTTACAAATGATTGGAATCAACATGGGGTATCAATTGTATCTAATGGTTGGACAAATGTGAAAGACAGGCCATTGATAAATATTCTTGGTGTGTCTGCTAGGGGTGCGGTCTTCCTTTTATCCCATGACTACTCAGATCGCTACAAGACAGGTATTAATATTGCAGATGCCTTGATTAAAACCATTCAAGAGATTGGGCCCTACAATGTCATTCAAGTCATCACTGATAATGCTGCTAATTGTAAGGCAATAAGAGCAATCATTGAAGATAGGTACCCCGATATATTTTGGTTGGGGTGTTTGGTTCACACAATGAACCTTTTGATGCACGATATCATTAAATTAAAGGACCATGATTATAGATGGATTGGTGCTTTGTACAAGAGAGGGAAGAAGATGATAAAATTTATTACCAATCATAGCATGGCCCACTTCATTTTTTGGAATCACTCCAAGTTGGAGTTACTAAAGATTGCAAAGACCAGATTTGCTAGCTATTATCTCACCTTCAGATGCTTGTTGAAGGTAAGAGAAGCATTGGCTAGTTTGGCCTTGAGTGATTCATGGCAGGATCTAAAAGACATGGCTACATCCGCATCTGAGAGAAGTGATTTTCAGGAGGTGGAGGACACAATTCTTGATGGCCATTTTTGGCAACAGGTTCGGTATATTTTGCAGTTCACCAAACCCATTTACAATATGATTCAGTTTGCAGATACAAATCAGCTAGTGATTGAAGAGGTGTATGAGCAGATGGACAACATGCTAGGCCAAATCAAAGACATTATTTAGCCAAACGATGCGATCTTGTATGATCATATCCATAAAATTTTGGTCAAAGGTGGGATAATTTGAATGTTCCACTCCATGCCCTGACATATATGTTCTTACCCCAAAATATTATTCTTCGTCTTGGTTGGCCCAACCAGCACCTGGGGGTGGGGAAAGGAAAAAACCACACACAGATCCAGAGGTGCAAAAAGGATATATGTTTGCATTGGACAAGTTGGTACTTGATGAAGAGGTGTTTGCTCAAGTACGAAGTGAATTGAGCAAATACATCAGTGAGCATGGAGTCTTTTGTAACTTGCATGCAACCAAAGATCGAGATAGGTTGGGTTCTATTGAATGGTGGAGCATGTATGGCTCCTCTACCAAACATTTGCATAAATCGGTGGTGAAGGTGCTTTCTCAGGTTGCTAACACCTCTTCTGCAAAGAGGTGTTGGAGCACCTATAGCTTCATTCACATTGTAAAGTGAAACAGCTTGAATGCAAACCGGGCATAAAGCTTGGTTTATGTGCATTAGAACTTGAGGTTGTTGTCCCATTATTGTGATGCAAGGGGGAATGCTTTTTGTAAAAGAGATACGACTTGGGACAACAATCCAGAGGAGACTAATTTGGAGGATGGAGCCATGGTTTTAGAGCGCTTGGAGGTAGAAATTTTTGGTGATCATGATGGTGATCATATTTTTGGAGGAGACATGCCACCTCCATCCATAGCAGCGTTTCGGATGCATCAATTTTACCTTTATCTTCATAGCATCCATTGTCATGTGGGGGCCATTCACTTGTTGGTTGTGTTCCATGATCACTTCCACCTACTCCTACTCTTCTTCAAAGATCACGGGAGAAGAAACTGGAAGTTTCTCATGGCAAGAGAAAAACTTAGAGCATATAACTTAGTACTTGCTACTAGATACTAGATCTCTTTTTTTGTTTCCTGTTTAGTAGTCTCTAGAAGTTAGTACTTTGTTTTGATTGTTTATTATGGGTTTACCTTTAAAGTTTGAAGTTTGAAATTTGAATTTTCAAGTTTTGAAGTTTGAACTATTGACTGAAATTTGAATCTCACAACTCTTTGGTAATGAATATGATGCTCTAGAGTCTATTTCATTTTGTGGTTGATGCTGTCTGTTACAATCTATTGATGACAAATGTTTATGATTGATGTTATATGTGTACTAAATGGTTGATGCTTTAATGATCATCACTAATCAATTAGTTAAATGATCTTATATTTATGTTTTCATGTTTTTTGCAATTGATTTGACATTCTGCTTTCTTTTTCTATATATATGCATCAATATATATATATATATATATATATATTTTTTTTTTATGTATTATATAAAAAGCGCTCCCAAAATGCTCCCACTCCAGGAAATTTTTGAAAATCGCCGCCCTGGCTCCCCACTCCCAACAACCTTGTTCTTGATTAGGGCGTTCCTCTTTTTTTGTACACACAATTTTTGATTATGCCATAAAAACCCTCCAAAGTCTCCTTGGATGATGAGTTATACCTCCAAATATGTGGAAATGCCTTGGAAACTGTGAAGACGCCCAAAGAGCACCTCTAATTGAGAAATATGCATAAAAATATGTAGCAAAACCCCCAAACAGTGAACTATAATGTCATATGTGCAACAATGCCTCCAAATATGTGAGCTTAACAATGAAAGATTTCCCAAAAGATGTAAACAACCTTCAATCATGTGAAAAGGCAAACACATGGATCTTCATTACCACCTCTCCTATGGATGATCGACGTGGTGAAGCTCGAATAAATGACTTGTACCATGCTTGAAAGTTCATTTATGCTGGTCAAGTGTTGTTAAAAGAATGCCTTTGAAAATGCAAATTGGACTTACATTTTCAGGTGGTAACACATAGTAAGCTAAAGATGGAGAAGATATTCTTGGAAGGATTATATTCCACCGATTAGAGTCTAGATCATCTTGAATTGAGCAATTCGTGTTACTGGGAATAATGATACATCATAAGCTGAAGATGGGGAATCTTCTTGGAAGGATTCCTTTCCACCAATCATTGCCTAGATCATCTTGAATTAAGCAATTCCTGTCCTCAGAATAGTTTATTTTTATTATTTCATGCTTTTGTCATTTGATTCTGTTGAGATTTGGGTACCTTGGAAAGTGGTCCCCTTGTGTTTGTGAGCTTCTAAACACATGAGGGAAGTACTTTGTACATTGTACTATGTGTTGTGTCTAATTTCACTTGACTTAGGAGATTTAAGTCAAAAGTGAAATTTGGTCATTTTAGCCTAAAGCATTTCAAAAATGTGGCTGCAAACATTCCAAGTAATCAATATCCATCTCTACTACAACAATAACACAACAACATAGTGTAATGTCCCTTTCCAAATAGGAGCTCGAGAGAAGAAGCTAAATGGTCTAAACAACCCCGTTAGACTATATCCAGGGTCGGACATGGGTAAAAAAGGTTACTAGAGGTCATTCTAGTCAAAGGTGTTATAATCAGAAAGTGACATTGAGCTAAAAGTGGCTAAAAGCGCTTTTAAGCCAACTTGAGCTAAAAATAGAACAAATGAGCTAAAATTAGAAGTCAACAACGAATTAGGGTTTCGAGCAGCTATAAGAGAAGGTTCAGTGACTTAATTCATCAGTATGCAAATTTTGACTTGTCATTGAGGAGAAAGGCACATCTCAAGAGAGGTAGCTCAGTGGATTCCAGGAGGAATACACTAGTGGTTGATTTCGGTGTTGAGAGACACATCGTAGTCATCGGGGAGATCATATAGGTCTTCCATCAGTCTTCAACAACAGTTCTACAGGATTCAACAGTAGGGGCACACTTGTTCAGGGAGAGGGCGCAACTCCTGAGGAGGTTTAGTGGATCGACTTGTCCCATTCAGGGAGAGTTCAGAGGTTTCCCTCCGACCCATTTGAGAGGCAGGCCATACGCATCTTTTGCCTGGTTTCTTGTCAGATTTAGACGGGGGAATCATCAGGGACGCATTTTCGGACATTGGGAGTGCGACACTTGGGGAGGACACATTCGGGGTTCTCGAGCGATCATCAAATCAGATCCAGGGAAACCCTTCCAACCCATTTCACAGTAGGCCAGGGTGATCAATTTGAGACACATCTCAGCCGATTTCGACAGTAGAATCACTAGGGCACAATTTTCCAATAGTAGAGTGGCGCATTCCCTCAGGGGGATCAATCCGGGGACCAAACACACCAACAGAGGGGCTGGTCAGTCACCAAGACTTAGAGGGACAACATGGCACATTGTTTGGGATAGTTTCCAGATCGATCCGAGAGATCTAGCCACCAGGGCAAATTTTCCCGACTTGCAGTAGTTATCGCGTGAGTTGCCATAGCTTGCAGATCATCCAATGATCCTATAGTGTTCATCTATCATCGAGTATTATCATTTTAATTTGCTTATTGTATTCCGGCTAAGATCCTTTTGTCATTGATATAGCCGAGTGATTTATTTTATTGTCAGCTGCATTCGACATTATACTTCGGAGATATCATAATATATGATTTATAGTCTTTTGTCTCATTTACCATTTGTATACTCAATATATATGCTGTAAACGATTAATCATACACACACATTAGCAGAGTTTCCCAGACTAGCCAAGTCGGGAACATTACAGTGGTATCAGAGCTTTAGTCTTGCCAGCCTGTGACTAAAGACGATGAGTGCAGCAGAGGACCCAGGGGGTCGTGAGCACGTAGGTGATGAATATGTCACTTACAACAGATGGAAGGAGTGAAGATCTAGACTTGATTTTCCCCCTTTTCCTCCCAGCTCAGAGGAAGAGGAAGAGGCACAAAGGGAAGAAGAGAGAAGGGCAGAGCATGAGGTAGAGAGGATGTTAGGAGACAAATATGAGAGACCAGAAGGCAGTGGTAAGGCCCCCATGGACCCAAAGGTAGCCTTCATGCAGGTACTCAACAATCTGGTAGTCAGTCAACAGGCCATGACTCATTCCTTGGCGCAGATGGCTGATAGATTGGCTATAGTGGGCACCCCGGGCACACAAGCCCCACATGCAACACAAGGGAACTCAGGGGTAGGCAGTAGACCCCAGTCTCCTACTCGCACATACACTTCTTCGAGTAGGATTCCCAGGCCATTGTTCCCTAGTTTCCAGAGGACACCCCCAACAATCAATAACACAAAGGCCGCCCACTCAGGCGGAGGACATTGCAGAGTACAGGAGGGAGTATGTAGCATTGGGTCGTGACTTCCATCAGGACATGACCCTGGTCGAGTATTGTGGACTCAGACTCAGGAACCGCCCCAGAGAGCCACAAAGAGGAGGACAACAACAACAACAAGGGCATAACATTGATTTCATTCGAAAAGTTGGTAAACTCACCATACCTTCTTTTGATGGATCGTCCAAATGCACAGCCAGAGCTTGGGTACAAAAGCTAGACACATACTATAAGCTCAACCAGATGATCGAGACAAAGGCCATTAGTTTCGCTACCCTACACTTGGAGGGTGAGGCACACGAGTGGTGGCATCATGGATTGGTGACATTGGGTCACAGTCACATCACCTCCTACATGGAGTTCACAGAGAGACTCATGGACATGTTTGACAGGAGGGATCTCGAGATCCACTTCAGAGATCTAGCCCAGTTGAGACAAACTGTCACAACAGAGGCATTCATCACAGAGTTTTAGCGAGTAGCAGTGGTAGTGACAGATAAATCAGTGCTTAGGCTGATCATGCTATTTACAGAGGGACTCACAAAGCCCTTGAGAGGATGGGTGAAGGCATATAGGCCTCACACCTTGCAGGATGCCATCTTGCGCACTCGAGATTTGGCAAACTCGGTGCTAAAGGCTAAACCCTTTTCAAAACCCTTTGTACCACAGAAGGACCAAGGCAGGAAGCCATTCTAGAGAGAATGGAAGGGCAAGGAGAAGCTGGATGATGAGACGAGGCGAGAGCTTATGAGGAAGAAGCTTTGCTTCAGCTGCAGAGACCCTTGGGTCCCAGGCCACAGGTGCATGGGCAAGGGAGAGATTCATTATATTGAGGTGGAAACAGACAGTGTGGATAGTGAGGAGGAAGAGCATGACAGTGGATCCACTAGCTCAGAGGAGTCAGCACAGGCAGCGGAGCAACCTCCCCGTAGACCACCGACATCGACAAGGACCCACCCACCGATAGTTCCACAACCTCCTGAGCAGGCCAACAGACGGAAACCAACAAAGGGAGGAGTCATAGCTACCCTTTTTGGTGTTCCCGGGTATGATACCCTCTGGATTAGAGGGACTATTTAGGGACAACGAGCAATCACCCTGATAGATGGTGGGGCCACCCACAAATTCATTGATGCTTCATTGGTATCGAGACGAGCACTTCGGACAGAGGAGTAGTAGAGAGCCATACAATGGAGTGTCTAGACAAAGTTCCGGACTTGGAGATAAAGTTAGGCAACTACATAGTGAGAGACACATTTTATGTGGTTGACCTATTTTCCACAGATGTGGTGTTGGGAGTCCAGTGGATGATCACATTTGGCAAAATCACTACCAACCACCGAACCTTGGAGATGGGGTTCAAAGACAGTGAGGGGAAGAGGGTTATCTTGAGGGGCATGTCAACAGGAGCACCCAGGACAGTTTCAGCCAAGAGGATGGAGAGGATATTCAAACATGGGGAGGTAGCATATGCTGCAGAGTGCTTGATCACTACGTGGAAGGATTTAGAGGGTTGACAACAGTATCAGACAGAGATCAAGAGCTTGTTGGGACGACATCAACAAGTTATTGGGTCGATTCCACCAGGGAGTACACTTGACAGGGGGTTTGAGCACACCATTGAGTTGGAGGAGGGGGCCAAACCTATGATCACACCACCCTATCGTCATCCTAGGAGGTTCAAGGATGAGATAGAGAAAGCAATTAAGAAATTGCTAGCGATGGGACACATCAGACCTAGCAGCAGTTCATTCGCTTCTTTAGTTGTCTTAGTTTTGAAGAAGGATGGTACCATGAGGATGTGCATTGATTACTGGGCCTTGAACAAGAAAACCATCAAGAACCGATATTCTATCCCTCGCATTGACGAGTTGGTGGATGAACTGCATGGGGCAGTTTTCTTCTCGAAGATTGATCTACGCTCTGGGTATCATGAGATTAGCATCTAGGAGCAAGACATAGAGAAGACGACATTTCAATGTCACTTTAGTCATTTCGAGTTTCTAGTTATGCCATTTGGGTTAACCAATGCATCGACTACATTTCAGTATTGCATGAACCACATATTCAGGGATCAATTGAGGAAATCAGTCTTGGTTTTCTTTGATGACATTTTGGTCTACAACAAGACATGGCAAGAGCATATGAGGCACTTGGATGAGGTATTAAGCATCATGGAGGCGCAGTCACTATACACCAAAGAGTCCAAGTGTGAGTTCGGTATGACAGAGTTACTTTACTTGGGCCACATCATCAGTTCACAGGGGGTACAGGTACACTAGGAGAAGATTAGGGCCATTTTGGATTGGCCAATGCCCAGGAATGTGATAGAGTTGAGGAGCTTCTTCGGGCTATGCATCTATTGCAGGTAGTTTGTCAGGGGTTTTTCTCAGCTTGGAGCACCACTGAAGGATCTCACCAAGCATGGGGCTTTCATTTGGACTGATGAGTCACAAAAAGCCTTTGATCACATGAAGGAAGTCATGGGCACATGTCCAGTGTTAGCATTATCGGACTTTACTTTGCCATTTGTATTAGAGTGTGATGCATCCAGCGAGGGTATCGGGGTAGTTTTGATGGAGGGAGGACACCTCATTGTATTTGAGAGCAGAAAGCTCAGTCAACCCGAGAGGTTGTACTCCATCTATGACAAGGAAATGTTGGCAATCATGCATGCCTTGACCAAATTCAAACAATATTTTGTGGGTAGCAAATTTGTGGTCAAAACAAATCACAACAGCTTGAAGTATTTCCTTGAGCAGAAGGACCTCAGTGAGCACCAACAAAAATGGGTGACGAAGGTACAAACATTCGACTTCGACATAGAGTATGTCAAGGGGAAGAAGAACATTGTGGCCGATGCACTATCTAGGAGACCTGCGACATGTTTTTTGATGGACATTTCAACAGATTGAAAATCCCACTTGTTAGTGGAATATTCGAAGGACAAGTTCGCTTGCGAGATCCTATATGGACAGATTCAGGATGACAGGTACAGGGTCATTGACGATGTCATATTCTATAAGGACAGAGTCTACTTGGTACCAGATTCAGGGCTCAAGAAGAAGATCCTTGCAGCAGTTCATGATTCACCACTAGCAGGCCATCGGGTTTTTTTCAAAACCTACAGGTAGATCAAAGAGAGGTTCTCATGGAAGGGCCTCAAACAGGACGTTATGTGGTACATCAGTGAGTGTGTGACTTGTCATCAAAACAAGTCAGAGCATATGCTTCTAACAGGGCTACTTCAACCACTTCCCATTCCAGAGCAGAAATGGGAGAGCATATCGATGGACTTCATCACAGGCCTACCCAAGGTCTAGGGTAAGGACTACATCTATGTAGTGGTCGACAAATTGACCAAGTTTGCTCACTTCTATGCCATACCGACATAGTACAATGCAGTTCAGGTAGTCGAGTTATTCTTCAGAGAGGTCTTTAGTCTTCATGGGTTTTTGAGGAACATCATCAGCGACAGGGACAGTCGGTTTATTGGGACATTCTAGAGGGAGCTGTTTAGATTGGTGGGGACAGAGTTGACGCCCAACACCAACTATCACCCTCAGACAAATGGGCAGACCGAGATCGTTAACAAGTGGGTTGAAGGGTATTTGAGGAACTATGTCGGTGGACAACAAAGAACATGGGTCAGGTGGCTACATTTAGGAGAGCATTGCTACAACACCACTTTCCACATGTCCATTGGTCTGACACCCTTTCGAGCATTTTACGGGTATGATGCTCTCACTTTGGTAGACTTGGTTTTCGGGGAGAGCAGAGCTCCCAAGGCCAAGGATTGGATCATTGAGAGTCAGGAGATTCTCAAAGTGCTTAAAGAGAACCTGCAGACGACACAAAATCGACAGAAGATGAGTGCGAACAGGCATAGGATAGAGCACAACTTTGAGGTTGGGGATTTGGTCTTCTTGAGACTCCAACCTTACAGACAGTCATCTCTGAAGAAGAGTGGGGCCGAGAAGCTCAAGCCCAGATTTTATTGCCCTTACAGGATCATGTGTTGAATAGGTGAGGTTGCTTATGAGCTAGAGCTTCAAGAGGGGAGCAAGATTCATAATGTGTTCCACGTATCTTGCCTCAAGAAGGTGGTGGGAAAATTCATCAGCACATTAGAGGAGCTTCCCCCATTGGATGAGGAAGGACAGTTGGAGTTGGTTCTGGAGGAGGTACTGGAGTTTTGAGAGCGAAAACTGAGGAGCAGGGTCATCAGAGAGTGTTTGATTAGATGGAGAGGGCTTTTCATAGAGGATGCTACTTGGGAGAGTGAGTAGGTGTTGTAGCACCTTGGATTGGTATTGCTTGAGGACAAGCAATTTCGGGAAGGGAGGACTATAATGCCCCTCTCTAAATAGGAGCTCCAGAGAGGAGGCTAAATGGTCTAAACAACCTCGTTAGACTATAGCCAGGGCCAGATAGGGGTAAATAGGGTTACTAGAGGTCATTCCAGTCAAAGGTGTTATAATCAAAAAGTTACATTGAGCTAAAAGCGCTTTCTAGCCAACTTGAGCTAAAAATAGAACAAATGAGATAAAATTAGAAGTCAACAACGAATTAGGGTTTCAGGCAGCTATAAGAGAAGGTTCATCGACCTAATTCATCATTATGCAGATTTTGACTTGTCATTGAGGAGAAAGGCGCATCTCAGGAGAGGTAGCTTAATGGATTCCAGGAGGAATACACCAGTGGCTGATTTCGGTGTTGAGAGACACACCCTAGTCACCGGGGAGATCACACAAGTCTTCCATCAGTCTTCAACAACAGTTCTACAGGATTCAGCAACAGGGGCGCACTTGTTCAGGGAGAGGGCGCAACTTCTAAGGAGGTTTAGTGGATTGACTTGTCCCATTCAGGAAGAGTTCAAAGATTCCCCTCCAACCCATTTGAGAGGTAGGCCATACACATCTTTTCTTGGTTTCTCGTCAGATTCCCACGGGGGAATCATCAGGGATGCATTTTGGTGCATTCCCCCAGGGGGATCTATCTGGGGTCCAAACACACCGACAGAGGGGCTGGTTAGTCACCAGGACTGAGAAGGACAATAGGGTGCACTGTTTGGGATAGTTTCCAGATCGATCCGAGAGATCTAGCCACTAGGGAAAACTTTCTGGACTTGCAACAGTTACCGCGTGAGCTGCCATAGCTTGCAGATCATCTATTGATCTCGCAGTGTTCATCTATCATCGGGTATTATCATTTTTAGTTTGCTTATTGTATTCTGGCTAAGATCCTTTTGTCATTGATCTAGCCGAGTGATTTATTTTATTGTCAGCGGCATTTGGCATTGTACTCTGGAGATATCATAATATATGATTTATAGTCTTTTGTCTCATTTACCATTTGTATACTCAATATATATGCTGTAAACAATTAATCATACACACACATTAGTAGAGTTTCCCAGACTGGCCAAGTCAGGAACATTACACATAGCACTTTCATGATACATCACAATAATCACCTTTTAAGGAAGAATAAAATAAATTAGGGCTTTAGGATGGAGTTCAAAAGTTTGGAATCCATAATATGACATAAAACCAATTTAGGCCTTTGAAACCCTCTCAGGTTTCCACACGTCGCTAACATCACAACCCAAAGTGCAGCTTAAAAATTATTTCAAAGAAACCCTTTTGGGGATTAGATGGGGGACTAATGTTAGGTCAGGATTATGAATATAATGATAGTTGCGGACAAGAAATCACACAGTAGCACAAATACCTGCAATCTTTACAAGGTGGTGTATTTCAGATCATCTCAATGGACAAAATTGAAATATCCTATGCAGTGGATTGTTCTATGGATCTATGGATAGTTGCATATTGAAGGAGAGCTTTACTTGGTTCTATATTAGAAAGGGTTGGCATCAGTGATACATCTGGCATCTGCAAAGAATCATTTCTGCTATGAGATGTCCTCTGATAAAGCACTTTTCCTCCACCAGCTTCTCAATATGTGGGATTTCTCCCTACGCCTGTGTCTGTCTTGGCTGTCATATTCATCCATAAACTGAGAACAACAGTTATAATAATGCAATGAATGAAACTTGGGCCCTTCCCCCTTATTGATTGGAAACGTTTCTAGTATGGAGACTGGTATGGAACAACATTTCTAGTATCAACTGGTATGGAACCTCCAAGAGTCACCTTGCAAATCTGAAGGGTGAAGATTCGGCATTATCTAGGACTGAATAGTTAATACTGTTATAGAAGTCAATGTGGTCTTGGTTAGTTGGTAAAGTGGGGGTGTTTCAACTTTCAACATCCACCAAGGTTCAAATCACTTGAAAGTTGAGACATGTTTTGTCCCTTGTGAATTGGAAGTCCTGGGTGAATTTGGCAGAGTAGATGCTCCCCACCTTTGCCTTTTCAGCCGAAGGGATATTTCTGGAGTGCTGTGAGGCTTAAGCCCGCTACCTTCCATTGCAATACTCCCAGATTGTGGAAGGGCACATTTGCTGCACAGTGATAACAGATCATAGGAAACATCTTGTCCAAAAAAACAACTGTTATAGAATACATCTTGAACTTTTCTTTTGATGCGATTCTAGCTGAATTATGCCAGAAACCTGAGTCTGCCCCTGTTCCAGTCCATATGAAGGTTTCATATCTCTGTTGTCATAATATCAACCCACAAGTTACAACTAAACCTACAAATGTTCATGGATTCGAAAGCTCATGTCTGTTAAGAGCCCACACAAAACTAATTTGTTCACGGATTTTGAAAGCTCACGTCTGTAAAATATACAACATAAACACAAAAACATGCAGAGAAACAATATAGGAAATACAGTTGACATGACAGATGTACAAGAAAAAGAGGTGCAGTTGATATTGGTCAATGGTATCTATGGCTATATATGATCCCTAAATCAAACTGCCAACATATCTATCTAAAACTCAAGTATTGCAAAACGTTTTCAAACACCTTAAGAGCTGGATAAACAATAGTGATTTCACTTGGAAAGACACAGTTTATAGATGAAAATTGATAAGTCATACTAAAGGTAAGCAATGAGGTGTATCAGGGGGAGTATGAGGGTATCCTACCTCTGCTTCTACAAAATGGATATCTTTATTATTTCTAACTTTGAATGTATGCTTTGTCAATGCTTTCATATTTAAATGAAGAGTCTTTTTATTCTTTTTTATTCCCCATATTGGCATAAGGTTTTCAAATATGTTCTGGCTTGCTATTGTGCATTGGTTTATATTCTAGTTATCAAAGTCCTTCAGATTTGTAAATTGACTTGCTAGACTATTGAGATGGTTTTGTATTTCTTGTTTTGTTTCAGGTTAAAAATCTTCTTGAACAAATGGTAAGGTTCTTTGCCCCCTGTAATTTCACTTTCTTTCTTGTTGTTGTCATTCTGCTTGTTGCCCTCATGGATGAAATATTTTGAAAAGGTGATATGTTGGCATTGTTTGATGTTAGTTTTGGACTATTCTTAATGTGAGTCCCAATTTCCAATAATGTTCCCTCCATACTGTTATTACCCAGTGTACTGTAGGACAGGCAATATCACAGTTCCCTAATGAGAAATGATGAGCAAGTATAACGAGTGTTAAGAGTTATTTGTTCACAGGTCTGCCTAACTGTAGTTACTGTTTTCTTCTGTTGCAGCAATCCAGGTTCCAGACTATGTCTCAATCTATCATCACAAAAAATATCCTTTGTTTCATCTTCACTACTCTATATAGTATAAACATTTCAATTGGATAAATTATCTTCACATTCATGATCTGCTTGTGTTTTTAAAGATTTCGTTTTGTTGTGTTGCTTGCATAACACTTTTTGAAAAAAAAAGCTTTGCAAATGCATTATTCTTGTACCTTTCAACATGTGATTTGTTCTTCCATATTTGTCTTTTCTTGACTGATTTTCACTTGATGAGATGGGATCTCGTATTGATGATATCGAAAAGAGTATTGAAGATCTTACCATTGAAACAGCAGGGGAAGTTTCACCTTCTAGTTCTTTGTCTCCTTCAGATCAGGGTGGCACAAACTGAAACAGTACTTGAAAGCAGAGGCATTTGAAACTTCGAAAGACAATGATTTAAAGTTCTTTAATATATAGTAATTTTGTTTTGAGAGACTGGAGAAAGAGCTCTTTCTTGAAGTCATGGCAATCTGTTTATAATGAATTTATATTTGGATATAGGTAATACTCATTTTTTCTTATAGTAGGTTAACAGAACATGTATTATTGGAAACATACGGCAATGCTCTGCCCAAGGAGTTGATGTGTTGAATATTATGTTTGATTCTAGTACATGGTTTATAAAGGGGACTGAACCATGTTTTCCTTTTGGATGGATTGAGCAGGCCCTTTCAGTTATTGTGGTACTGCTTTTTCTCTTTTCTCTTTTCCTTTCTGGTAGGCTACAGCCTACATATTGTTTACTAGTGAAGCCGTAAGAAGGCATTGTATGGCATATCTCAGAAATTGATAGCCCCTGAACTTTGATATGGATTGCATTTGACTTGCAGGGTTTTATTACATGTGTCTGTATTGATGTTGTTTATGTTTAGAAGCATGTCAGTCTTGTAAGAGTGATTAATTTATTGTATAACATCATGGATACATTTATGTCGCAAGCTTTGTAAATAATTTCCTTGGAAACAACAGTGAAAGAGTTTTGTAAAGACCAGAAATAAAGTGAGTCTCATGTTTCTTTCACTGATGATGTATGACTAATAATCCATCCTAGCGTGAAAGCTGTGTTTGCAAAATATCAAGGAGATGAAGGAAAGAAACATAAGTGGATATGGTGGATAGAGGTAGTTGTATACTGTACACAGATGGCCCTACAATGGGGGTGAAGAAAGGACTGTCAACTGGTTCACAGATTCGTTAAGCCCAGGGCTTAAAGGATAGGAAAGATATGTGATAAATACAATGTTTGTGAACTTTTCAAATCTCATTTGGAATATACCAAGGTTACTGATGACACAGGGCATGGCAACGAGATAGTGTTACCTGTAGGAAACCACCTACTGGTTTGGTCTGTGTCACTTCATCTACAACATTGCCTTCTTGACATTACAAGTTTTTGAGGATTTCCCAGTTTTTATGATGGTCTATTTGCTGCTGCTAGCAAAATAATTCATATGAGATGGAAATTGTTACTTATTAACGTGAAACATGATACGACTTTTTTTTTCCAATTTTGAATTGGGGAAGTTCAAGGCTCAAACATAACTCCATGCTTATTAGGCATGCATATTCTCAATGATTTGGGAGCTCCACACTGGCTGCTTAAGTTTTTTAAATCATCACGATCTATAACATGAATCACCTGAAATACCAATCAGAACAAATAATAAGGGATGCCTATATTATTGAGGCCATAGTGCACGAGTTTTCTAAATATACTTGTGAATGGGCCATTTTTCTAAAGCTTGTTAAATTGTTACCTGCAGGAAGTGGGTGTCTTCCATAATTCTATTAAGGTAAGTGAAAACTAAATCTAACTAAATGGTACCTATCTACTACATCAAAATAAATTTACAGGGTGTTATCATATATGTAGTTAAATTTTTTGAAGTAATGTAACTGAAGATTTAACTTTGAGCTGAAAGACCCTTTGCATGCCAGGTAGGTTGCAGGCAACATGCATGCTAGGCATGCACATTGACATAATGATACTGATTGGTCTCACAAAATGTTTAAAAATCTGTTCCAATATAAATTATGAACTTGCTCAAATAAAACACACGCAGATCTAACTAGAGTAGATAGAGCTAGTACCAAATAAAATAATCAAGTTGGTGGATCGCTTTGATTGATGCCTGTATCAGCGATGGCTATTTTTATATTTGTATTGATATATGCTTTAATATTTCATTTTTGAAGGTCTATGTTATCAGGTCCACTTATGAAGGATCTAGGTCTACATTTTGTGGATCAGGCTCTGCATCCAGTTTCATAAACTTCCAATTTAGAAGCATTAGAGGATCTGATCAAGAATTTATTTTGGTGGCTTGCCTAAACATTAATGGATCCTCTGAAAAACAACCATTTTTGTTAGAATAACAATTAAAAACATAAACTAAAAAGTTAAAACGGCAGTGCAAAGCCTTGAAACCCTAATTTTTCCCTATACAATAACGCTCCCTTCAGTCTTAATGTTAAAATTAATGCAGCTGCAAGAGCCATTCTCCGAGAGGATGACAAAGACCCTAGTTGTGATCTAGGCCCCCGATACACTCCTCGGGTTCTTGGTTCGGGACCAAGCAGTTAAAGTCATGGCAAAAGACCCTAGTTGGGCCCCTAGTGTATTGCTGGGGTTTTTGATCAGGGACCAAGCAGTTTGATGATATAAGTCTCTAGATGTGTTCTAGGGCCCTTGGATGTGTTCCAGGGAATCCTTGCTCAGCGCTTGGATTGATCTTTGGTTATATGCCTTGGTGGTTAAGACTCAATTGTGATCTAGGCTCCCCATATGTGTTCTGGGGTATCCTGGTCTGGGTCCATGCAAATTCTTGGTCTGAGTACCAAGCCGAGATGATGTATGACTTTCTTCTCTCCCAAGATGGTCCATGTGACCTAGGAGTAGTTAAGAAGAAAAACATGATCATGTCATTGCCCTTCCACGTATGTTAGGATTATAAAAAACTTATAATCTATATCATGGGACTCTTGTGGAAAAACTGCCATTAAAGGACTTGACTTTTGATTTTGTCTTATTGTTAATTGTTGAAACCCTTTGCTTGAGTTATGCCTCCCAAAATTTGTGTTTATCTGTTGATTCAAATTTATTCATTGGACTTTACTTTCTCCTAAAGAAAGCTGGCCTCCATGTTTATGAAACTCTCATTCGATTTAATTTATTTTGTTGATTTTACCACTTGATGTTTTTAATTGGTAAAATATTATTTATTATTTTAAGGGGTTAACCTAATCCCAAAGCTATGGCAAGTGGACTAATATGTAAGCCATACCTTACCAACCTCAACTATTTAAATAAGTGGTCTCTCCCTCACTTGATAAACTTGATCATATGATCTTTCTCCTTCAAACTCACGTTGAGATTGAGGTTTTGTTGTGGCCTTTTTTTGATCAAGTTTACAAGGGTTTTTCTCATCCCTCTCTTGCTATACCACCATGTCGTGGGCCTATCCCAACTAGTTGTCCTTGTTTAAGTTGGTCGCCATCTTGCTTGTGCCCATACCAATCTGTTGTGGGTGTATTTATGTTGTTGAAGCTTGTTGTTGGCCAATCTTTGTGTCCATCCTTGGATGTCGTGGGTGTATCTTTGCTAGCCTTCATTGTTGGAGCTTGTTGTTGACTGTTGGTGTCTTTTCTACCTACTGTGAGCTTATATTTGCTAGCCGTTGAAGTTGCTTGTATGTTGGTCTTGTCTTTTTGATCTGATGGTGTTGCTCTTTATGTTTAGATAGTGTTGCCCTGTGTTTTTGCTGTGTTTCTTTTTGGCTAAAAATTAAGGGCCGATAATTTTGGACTGCTGATATTTGTATCAGCTTGAAGACGACACTTGTGTTTAAAGTTGGGCTGAATATGGCTTTGCCTTTCCAGCCCTAGGTTGGACAATATTTTTGTTTTCAGCCCCAAGCTTGGACAATGGCTTGGATTGTGTTGTGATTGTGGTTTCTCTTGCTTGTTGAGTTCTGATTTTTGTCTATTAATCTAAGAGTCCTTCTTGGCTTTGTTCCCATGCCCATGAGGAGATCTATGATTTTCCAAGCATTTTTGAGCATACATTGGAGGAAGGTAATAACTGCAAATTAGGTACCTTTGTTCTTTGTTACAATTAAGGTAATATTCAGATCTATGTTATGTATGTTATTTATTCACTAATGTTGTTAGGTTATGCATCATAATTTTTATTATGCTTTGCTAGTCATAAATTATAGTAGCTATTGATGTGAATTTTTTTAAGAATTTTTGTTTCTAGCTACCTTGCTGTTTCACCCTTAATTTCTAACATGGTATTAGAGCTTAGGGTGTGAAAGGAGCTCATTTGTGGTAGACTTTTGAGCCTGTGTAAATCCTCTATTAAGTGTTTGTATTTCAAATCAACAGTAAGTTTGTTTTGTATTAGATCTCTCATGTAAATAGTTTTCAGTATGGCTTCGTCTTTAGTCAAAGTAGAAGATAGGTTTGAAGGGGCTTCAAACATCAATGCCTCGAAGGCTAGGGTCTTCAATATCCTAGAAGAAAGTGACTTGGATGAGCTAGTTACCAGGGTAGTGGAAGAACCTGCTAAAAATGCAGGAAGACCATCCTATAAGAAGAGGCAGGCCAAAGCCAAGAGGGTCATTTTTGACTCAGTTAAAGATAGTATGATGCCACTTATTGCTCACCTAAGGACAACAAAGGAATGCTTTGATACCCTAGCCAACTTGTATAATAAAAAGGCTCCAACTCAGAAGAGGACCTTGAAGAAACAACTACGTACATTAAAGATGGGAAATGATGAAACCATCTCTTCTTTCTTTTCCAAAATTGCCCAAACAAGAAATCAACTTGCAACAATTGGAGTTGCAGTAGATGATGATGACCTTGTACAAACAATAATAGATGGTCTTTTAGAATCATAGGAGACATTTATCTCATCTGTAAATGGAAGAGAAGTTCAACCCAACTTCGAGAGATTATGGCATGATTGTTTAGAAGAAGGCAGAATTAAAAACATAAATGAACTTTCCACTGTGAAAGATCATTCTCTTTCTTCTAAAGCCAAGAAATGGAAGAGGTTTCCTCAGCACAAAGGCAAAGGTAAGAAACCTTAAGGTAATTATCCTCACTATCATTTATCTAAAGTGAGATGCTTTAACTGTAACAAGCTAGGTCATTATGCAAAAGATTGCAGGAACCTTTTTTCAAAACAAAAGCGGAAAGGTAGGTTCCATGCTTCAGTTGCAGCTGAAGAAGAAGAGCCTCAAAGAAAGAGAACCATAATCGTCTCTAAAGAACACGAGCAACATAGAGAGAGTTATCTTGTTTCAACTCTCTTCGGTGTTGTCACCAAATTAGAAAAAATATGGTTAGTGGACAACGGGGTCTCCAAGCACATGACAGGCTTCAAACAGAACCTTGTGAACTACGAAGATAAGAAGTTCAATGTGAATGTAGAATTGGGTGATGATGACACTTATGCCATCAAAGGAGTTGGATCAACATCTTTTCAGCTTCAGTCAGGTAATGTATTTCATGTTGAATAAATTATTTATGTTCCTGGTTTAAAGAAAAATATTATTTCAATTGTAGTTCTAGAAAGTAAAGGGCACACAGTAGCCTTTTCCAAAGGAAAAGCTCTTATGTGGCCCTCAAATGAAAGTATGGGCTCAATCATATGATAATCGAAGTTCAAGAAGGTGGACTTTACAAAGTCTTTGGTGAAGTTATTCAAACTTTAGCTCATGAGATGATCAACCCCTGCGAACTATGGCACAAAAGGTTTGGACACTTCAACTATAATGCTCTCCTAGGTTTGCAAAAGATGGTAACATGTATGCTCGTTTTTTCTTTTGAGCATGATAGTATTCGTAGAGGCTGTGCTCTTGGTAAAAATACAAAGAAAGCTTATCCTCACAATAATAGAAAAACTAATGGTATCTTAGATCTTATTCATTCTGATCTTTGTGGACCTATGATTGCTCCGTCTATGAATGGTTGTCTTTATTATATCATTTTTATTTATGATTGCTCCTGTAAAACCTGGATTTATTTTCTGAAAACTAAAGATGAATCATTCAGTAAATTTCAGGATTTTAAGAATCTTGTTGAGAATCAAACATGTGGACATATCCGTGTTTCCAGAACAGATAATGGAAATGAGTTTTTCTCCCACAAGTATGATCTCTGTTGGGCTTTTGGGGTTAAGAGGGAGCTGACCGTTACAATCCCCAACATAATGGGGTTGCAGAAAGAAAGAACATGACAATTTGTGAGGCAGCCAGAGCTATGATGTATGATAAGGATCTTTCGTTATCTCTTTGGGTCGAAGTTGCAAGTACTGCAGTCTATATTCAAAACATGTGTACTCATAAAGCCTTGGAAGAAAAAACTCCAGAAGAAGTCTTCACGGGTAAGAAGCCTTCAGTTGATCACTTGAAAATTTTTGGTAGTCTTGTCTACATTCATGTACCAAAAGAAAAGAGGACTAAGTTAGAGCCCTCTAGAAAGAAAAACACTTTTGTGGGGTACAATGAGACCTCAAAAGCATATCGAATCTATGTGTTAGGGAAAAAATATATAGAGGTCAGTCGAGAGGTGACCTTCCATGAGGAAGCTGATTTTCGTCGTTCCAGAGAGCTTCCCTGTGATACAAAGGAGCATGATGCTCCAACTTTAGAGCTTTCAAATTCACAACTTTCAGATGAGCAGAGGGAGGAGGCCAGAGAGCCTTCTGTGGATTCCATAATGGATTATGTTGAGTTTCCCCTAGAAAAACCTCATGTCAAAAGGAAGCTAGCTTGGTGCCGTGAAATTTTAAAGGAAGCAAAAAAGCATGCAACACCTAAAGTTACTTTCAGAGAAAGCAAGAAGCCATATAAGTACTCAGGTTTGATAACTCAGTTGAATCTTTTGATTGACTCAGAACCTTCCACTTTTGATGAGACTGCCAAGCATAACGTGTGGAAAGATGCCATGGTAGAAGAATACGAGTCAATATTGAAGAATTATGTATGGGAAGTGGTTCGAAGAACACAAGGAAAATCAATAGTGACCTCTAAATGGATTTACAAAATAAAGCATGCAGCGTATGGCATTGTTGAAAAATTCAAAGTTAGATTTGTGGCTCGTGGTTTCTCTCAGAAAGAGGGAATTGATTGTGATGAATTCTTTGCTCTTGTTGCCAGGTACACCTCTATCATAGTCATCATTTCTCTTGCTTCAGTTTTTGATTGGAAACTTCACCAAATGGATGTTAAGATTGCTTTTCTTAATGGTGAAGTTGAGCAAGAGGTTTATATCGAGCAACATGAGGGCTTTGTATCCCAGGTATGCAAACTCAAGAGAGCCTTGTATGGATTGAAATAGGCTCCGAGAGCTTGGTATGGAAGAATTGACAGTTTTCTTTAGAGTCTTGGGTTCTCCAAGAGTATAACAGATCCTAATCTTTATATAAAGGTTGTGAAGAATCATCCTGTTATCTTGGTTTTATATGTGGATGATTTGTTCCTTATTGGAGAGGAACATCTGATAGCACAGACTAAGAGGGAGTTGTCATCAAAGTTTGAAATGAAGCACTTGGGTCTCATGTATTACTTTCTTGGGTTAGAGGTGTGGCAGAAACCTGGTGAGATCTTTCTCTCACAAAGTAAGTATGCAGTTGATGTGCTTCACATATTTGGGATGTTGGACTGTAAGTCCATGAACACACCTATGATTTCTAACCTGAAGAAGTTACATGATCAAGGTACAGGTTCAGATCCAAAAGACCCTACTGTATATCATCAGATCATTAGGTCCCTGATGTATCTAGTACACACCATCCCAGACATTTGTTATGCAGTGAATGCCCTCAGTCAATTTATGTGTGATCCAAAACACATTCATATGGTTGTTGCTAAGCATATTCTCAGATACGTTCGGGGGACTATAGCTTATGGGCTCATATACACTTCTAGTGGAGGTGTAATGCTTCATGGCTATTCCAATTCGGATTGGATGGGCAGTACAGTGGATCGGAAGAGCACTTCTGGATATTGTTTCAGTTTGGGTTCAACTATGATATCCTTGTCCAGCAGGAACCAGGGATCCATAGCCCAAAGCACCTCAGAGGCAGAATACATTGTTGCAAGTGTTGCTAGTAGAGAAGCAGTGTGGCTCAGAAAGCTACTCTCAGATTTATTCAATGCTGAGCTGGAACCCACAATAATTCACTGTGATAACTAGAGTTGTATAAAGCTCTCCGAGAATCCTGTGTTTCATGACAGATCAAAACACATTAAGATGCGATATCACTATGTTCGAGACATGGTGCATAAGAACATTATCATTATTCAGTACTGCAGAGAAAATTGCAAATATTTTGACCAAGACCTTGTCATTGACAAAGTTTGTGTACTTTTGAGACAAGCTTGGTGTCACTGAGAATGTTTCTCTTGCTGAGAGGGAGTGTTAAAATTAAATGCAGCTGCAAGAGCCATTCTCTGGGAGGATGACAAACACCCTAGTTGTGATCTAGGGCCCCAATACACTCTCGGGGTTCTTGGTCTGGGACCAAACAATTAGAGCCATGACAAAAGACCCTAGTTGGGCCCCCAATGTATTGTTGGGGTTCTTGGTCAGGGACCAAGTAGTTTGATGATATAAGTCCCTAGATGTGTTCTAGGGCCCTTGGATGTGTTCCAGGGAATCCTTGCTCAACGCTTGGATTGATCCTTGGTTGTGTACTTTGGTGGTTAAGACCCTAGTTGTGATCTAGGGCCGCAAGATGTGTTTTGGGGTATCCTGGTCTGGGACGATGCAAATTCTTAGTCTGAGTACCAAGCCGAGATGATGTGTGACTTTCTTCTCTCCCATGATGGTCCATGTGACCTAGGAGCAGTTAAGAAGAAAGGCATGATCACGTCATTGCCCTTCCTCGTACGTTGGGAAGATAAAAAACTTATAATCTATATCGTGGGACTCTTGTGAAAAAATTGCCATTAAAGAAGGACTTGACTTTTGAATTTGTCTTATTGTTAATTGTTGAAACCCCTTGCTTGAGTTATGCCTCCCAAAATTTGTGTTTATGTGTTGATTCAAATTTATTTATTGGACTTTATTTTCTCCTAAAGAACACTGGCCGCCATGTTTATGAAACTCTCCTCATTCGATTTAATTTATTTTGTCGACTTTACCACTTGATGTTTTTAATTGGTAAAATATTATTTATTATTTTAAGGGGTTAACCTAATCCTAAAGCTATGGAAAGTGGACTAATATGTAATCCCTACCTTATTTACCTCAACTATTTAAAGAAGTGGTCTCTCCCTCACTTGATAGACTTGATCATATGATCTTTCTCCTTCAAACTGACGTTGAGACTGAGGTTTTGCTGCAACCTTTTTCTGATAAGGTTTACAAGTGTTTTTCTCAGCCCTCTCTTGCTATACCAGTCTGTCGTGGGCCTATCCCAGCTAGCCGTCCTTGTTTAAGATGGCCACCAGTCTGTTGTGGGTGTATTTTTGTTGCTGAAGCTTGCTGCTGGCCAGTCTTTGTGTCCATCCCTAGTTGTCGTGGGTGTATCTCTTCTAGCTTTCATTGTTGGAGCTTGCTGTTGATTGTTGGTGTCTTTTCTACCTACCGTGAGCTTATATTTGCTAGCCGTTGAGGTTGTTTGTATGTTGGTCTTGCCTTTGTGATCTGATTGTGCCGCCCTTTATGTTTAGATAGTGTTGCCATGTGTTCTTGCTGTGCTGCTTTGTGACTAAACATTAAGTGCCGATAATTCTGGACTATCGATATTTGTATCAGGTTGAAGAAGGCACCTGTGTTTAAAGTTGGGCTGAATATGGCTTTGCCTTTCCAGCCCTAGGTTGGACATTATTTTTATTTTCAAACCCAAGCTTGGACAATGGCTTGGAATGTATTTTGATTGTGGTTTTCCAACTTGTTGAGTTCTGATTTTTGCCTATTAATCTAAGAGTCCTTCTTGGCTTCATTCCCATGCCC
The DNA here is from genome assembly GCA_900067695.1 of Picea abies. Classification (NCBI taxonomy): domain Eukaryota; kingdom Viridiplantae; phylum Streptophyta; class Pinopsida; order Pinales; family Pinaceae; genus Picea; species Picea abies. The sequence continues at coordinate 12,421 of CBVK0101100574.1, read as the reverse complement.
ATAAAAAGATCTACCCAGAGGGTTTGATTTATGATTTTCCAAGCATTTTCTGAGCATACATTAGAGGAAGGTAATAGTAGCAAATCAGGTACCTTTGTTCTTTGTTACAACTAAGGTAATATTTAGATTTGTGTTATGTATGTTATTTATTCACTAATGTTGTTAGGTTATGCATCCGAATTTTTATTATGCTTTGCTAGTCATAAATTACAGTAGCTATTGATGTGAATTTTTTTAAGAATTTCTGTTTCTAGCTACCCTACTATTTTACCCTTAAATTCTAACACTTAAAATGCAAAATTCCAAATTTCTTAGAGTCATTTTGCATTTCTAAATTAGAGTGATTTGGAACCATTTATGTTTAGATGTTTTTGGTTATTCTCATTATATTGTTTCTTATATTCAAAATTTGTTTTTTTCAAAAAATTGATGAATTTGTAATTTTATCCAATTGAATCTTGAGAACCCCTATACAATATCACTTCCTTCAATCTTAAAATGCAAAATTCCAAATTTTTCACTGTCATTTTTCATTTCTAAATTGTAAGAGTGATTTGGAACCATTTATCTTCAAATTATTTTTTTATGTTTTTGGTTATTCTCATTATATTGTTTTTTATATTCAAAATTTGTTTTTTCAAAAAAATTGATGAATTTGTATTTCTATCCAATTGAATCTTGAGAACCCTATTGTAGTTGAATATTTAGAATCTCTATTTACATGGGGACCAATTTCCATACAACTTGATTATATGATAAATATTTTCATATTTTACAATTTTTCCTTCCATTAAATTCTTTAGAATCTCTATTTGTAATTTTCATACAACTTAATTATATGATAAGATTTTTATATTTTACAATTTTTTATTAAAGTTAAAATAAAGAATCTCTATTTACACGGGGACCAATTTCCATACAACTTGATTATATGATAAAGATTTTCATATTTTACAATTTTTCCTTCCATTAAATTATTTAGAATCTCTATTTGTAATTTTCATACAACTTAATTATATGATAAGATTTTTATATTTTACAATTTTTTATTAAAGTTAAAATAAAGAATGTGAGATTATACAATTTTTTATTGAAGTCAAAATGAAGAATATGATATTTTAGAGTGTTAATAGATGACAAAGTGATGTGAATAATTTTTTAAAATTGTTTCTTGAATATAAATAGATTTTGTTATGTTAATTGGGTTTAGTTTGAGTGGTTGGAAGGAATGATTGTTATCCTTCCTAATTTCAATTCACACAAGTGATATGTTGAACTCTTAACGAGTATATTGTTGTAATGGATTCGAGACCAACATTGTGCCCTAAAGATTTCAGGGTTTACCTTGGGTACCATCCTCAAAATGAGGGGAAGTACTCCGAGGTTTTCCTTGAATGGTGTAACCTAGAAAAAAAATCTTGTTAAGAGCTAAATTGTAGTGAATGGAAGTGTTTTACCTTTCAATGGGACTATTTGGTATTTTCCACATCCTTTTGATGCAAGAATGTTAGGGCAATCCACAAATTATTAAGGCATATGGGAATGTCGTTTGAACAAACCACTCCATAGGTCCAATCATAATAGTGACCTTTTCCAAATCCTGTAGAGGTGTTGACAAATGCACATCACTTAAACCAGGAAAAAAGTGTCGTATGTTGATGTTGGTAGGCTTCTTGTATTTATTGTCTTTAGGCGATGCATAAAAATTACTTTTAAAAGTAATATTGGAAATACCTTCCCATGCACACTTATCCACGTTTACTCACTTATGGGAGAGTTGGGGGGCTATTCAGCAATTTCTTATTAACTGTGCTTTCAAGGCCAAACCCGTAACTCTTAACCATTCTTTTCAAGAAAGATATCCTATTTGAATAAAAGATGAGGATGGGTAATATGTTGTTCACTTATTAAAAATTAGGGGGATACTCAACAATTTTATTTTAATTGTGCTTTCAAGACCAAACCCCTAACCATTATTTTCAAAAAAAGCATCATATTTGCATAGAAGATGAAAATTGGCATGATGTTGAATAATTAAAATAATTGTTGATGTCATCTTCTATCCTTATCCTTCTTATCATAGAGAAGCCTTATACACTCATCCCTCTTATCACAGGGAAACCTTATACAAGACTTGTAGGCAACTTTATGGGAATCATATTAGTGCAAGAAGATGATAACGGTAGAGAGAAAACTATCTATTTACATCGATGATATCCTACTTCACTATGATTTGAACTATTCACCTATTGAAGCAATGTTTAGCATTGTTTTTTTTTTTTTTTTTCCGTAATTGTTTTTTTTTTTTTTTTTCCGTAAAAAAAAAAAACAATGCTAAACATTAATTAGGTTCCTCTAATATTTACTTAATAAGTCAATCTCACTAGTTCAACAAATAAATATATTATGTTTTTAAGAAATTGATGTTGAGATAAAAAATGCAAGTTAAAGAAAGGTATGTTATGGCGAAGCAATTTGCAAATGTTTTGTTTTTGAATAAACAACAAGATGATTTGCATGGTGATGTATTTTCCATAGTCATTTCTCAATGATCATGGCGGTAGCTTGACATCACAAGGCTTCTTATGATAGTGGAGTGTCTTCCAAGTTGTTCTTGGAAACAAAAGAAGCATATTCACTTTCTTGTCCACATGTATGTCATTATTTGTCGTTATTGATGAAGCTTTGTATATATTTTATTTTATTTGGTGTTCTCATGTCCCACCTTTATGGGGATGAACTATTATTTTCCAAGATTGCTATACAAAAACATGTGGTGCTTAGTATGTGTGTTTGGAGATGAGTCTTTCTCTTGAAATTTATAACATGTTAATGGTGTACTTTCTCTTGAAATTTATAACATGTTAATGGTGTACGAAACATGTGGTGCTTAGTATGTGTTTTTGGGATGAGCCTTTCTCTTGGAATTTATAACATGTCAATGGTGTATGTGAACAAATCTAGGTGGTATCACTTTAACATGTATTTAAACATTCTTTTTCATATGAGTAGATAAGCAAAAGCTTGAGAAAGACATAATATGTTTATCACAATTGTATTTGTCTTTGTACTACATATTTGTATATTTGTTTATACAAGTTTGAAGGGTGAAGATTGTAGATTTTTAATGATTAAAATCAACAAACTGAAATTCTGTCAAACACTTAGTAACTTAGAGATAACTGTTTTCATAAACTTCATAAATGCAAAAGCCCATATTCAAAAATTTCCATAAGCAGAAATACACATTGTTAAGCAAAAATATGTAGCGGAAAAACACAGTGGACAACAACCCAATAACACTCAGAAATTTAGGCAAATGCCAGGGAAAACTCCAATGTGGGGAAACCCAATGAGAGAGAGAGATCTTATTATTATGCTTCAAGAAAGTACAAAACAACAACAAATCTACATTTCCATCCAAGGAAAATACCTCACAGCACCAAATCTGTCCCACATAAATCTGCCTCGTTTTTCGTGCCAAAACTGTACTGCTGTCCGGCCTCTTCCTTACCTCATTTTTCGTGCCCACAATCACATGTACGGACTATTCTGTATGACCTAGAAACAACCACAAAAATCTGGAAACCGCGTCGAAAATCGTGCCAAAAAAATCGCCTCAATTTTCGTGCCCAAATTCATTTGGTTGTACGGATCCGTACAGTATGGCCTTCCACAGCAGGAAAAAAAATTTCGGCAAAAAATTCATATAAATTTTTTCTCGGGATTCATGCCCTCTTTCCTCGAAAAACATGTTCTCTTTGCTTCTCACTTTCCTCTTTCAAGCATGCTCAGAAAATCTCTCTAACTCTCCTCCCAATGTGCTCTCAACATCCTCCCGATGTCTTCACAACATGTCTTGCACACTACCCAATGCATTCTTTTATAATATGAAAATGACATTTCCCCCCCAAAAGTGTCTTTTCACCTTCTTAACCCTATATCCAAAGGTCAAGATTAAATCTTGTCTTTTTCAATATCAAGGGTCATGATCCATTCCCTACAAAATGTCTCATTTAAAATTAAAGTGAATTTCACTTTATTACATAAGTGCTTTATGAAAATAAAGTCACTTTAAAAATAGAAGGTATACTTTAAAAAAAAAGTCACTTTACTAAAAGAACCACTTAAAACAACTTTATAAAAACTATTACAAAGTCAAGTGCTTGGTAGTGCAAATATTAAGGTAACATCTGCATACAAGACAAAACATGCGGAGTACCTCCCGAGCTAAAAAATCTAACAAAGATAAAGGCACATTTTATGTGATTTTTACAATTTTAATGTCTTAAGATTTATTAATGGATCATATTTCTATATTGTTGTAGGGTATTGATTTTGCAACACTCAAGTTGCATTGTTAAAGAAATTGTCTTTGACAAATTAGTGCTTTTGCTTATTTACATTAAGCTTCCATATCAATTTTCATTTGCATTTCCATATTTGCATTTCCATCATGGTAACTTTTCTATTTTCATTTTCATTTCCATGATGGTAACTCTTTTCTGTTTACATTTCCATCACATAAATTTTCCATTTCCACTTGTTTCCATTTTTTGCTTGCCATTTCAATTCTTGCTTCTTGGTGCGTATCAAACACATTTTGTGGTTGTGCTAATTATAAAACTAAATTACTTAATATAAATAACTTTTCTTAAGTAAAAATACTTGAAATAGTTGGTCTTTACAATAGAAAATAATTAATGTCCACAAATACACTAAAGGTTTTTTACTTATCATTTCCTTAGAAGGAATTTGTCCCCAATTTAGTTGATCCAAGGTGTAGATCTTTTCCAATAAAGTATGTAATAATGTAATATTCTTGTGGTTTTGTGTACTTGTCATCTGAGCATGGACTCGTGAGTATTTTTAATAGTGGAATAAAAAATCTTCTAAAAGTGGTGTGTTCAATTAAGGGGTGGAACGATATAAACAAAATTATCAATTTGATGATAACTTTCCAGAGTTTTTATTTTTTAAAAGATTATATTTATTGGTTATTTTTATTCTCGTTTTGAAAAGTGGTGTTATCATATCACATTTTTGTGGGGGGCATTTAAAATTGTGACTTGTTTGAAACCACAACTTTGACAATTGATACCATTGCAAAAAATTAACACTTGAATAAAAAAGTGATTCTTTTAGTAGCATCAATTTTATTTTTGGAGTTACAATCATGGTTTAATTGAAATTGTGGCCTTGACAATTGATATCATTGCAAATAAAAAAAAGTTAAAATTGACTTATAAATTGAAAAGTGAAAAAATATTAATTCATTATTATTATTAATATTTTTATAATTTACATTAATAAACAAATAAATTGACAAAAAAAATTGTGAAAACAAGTTTTTTTTTAAACACTTTAAAAAAAAATCGCAGAAGACAAATTAAAAATAAAAAACAACATAAGAAAAAAAGAAAACATTAAAATAATAATAATAATAAAGACTTAAAAAAACCATTAAAACGAAATTTTATTGATTATTATAAAAAAAATTTAAAAGATTAAAAAGAAAATTAAAAAAAAATTAAAAACACAAATAAAAAAAATACAAAAAAGTCAAACTACCCACCATTACACCCCCTCCATCCCCTGTTGTTGCTCCCCCTCCCTTCCCCTCTCTCATCCTAGGTCCTTGTCCCCCTCCCTACCTCCTCACATCTCACGTCGCTCGCGCACTACCCAACAAGTGGTGGGTTTGGAACCCACTGCTTTAAGGAGCGACATTGAGAGATGGAGGGGGCGTAGGGGTCGGTAATTGAGTGAGAAGCGTTCAGGTAACTACCCTCGTTTGATTTTTTTGGTGTTTCTTTTTTAAGATTTTCTTAAAAAAATTATGTTGTTTATTGATTTATTTTTTTAAATTTGTGTTATGCAATTTTTTATAAAGTGTTCTTTTCTCCTTTTTCTTTTTAAATTTGTCTATAGATTTTTTTTTTCAATTTATATATATTTTTAATGTAAATTAAAAACTAATTAGTTAATAAATAAATTTCAATTTTTCAATTTAGGAGATGATTTTAACTTTTTTATTGTGATGGAACTAGTTGTCCACACCAAAATTTCAATTAAATCATAATTTTAATTTCAAAAATAAAATTTGTGTTACTGAAAGCATCACTTTTTGATTCGAGGGTCAATTTTTTGCAATGGTATCAATTGTCAAGGCCATGATTTCAAAAAGTCACAGTTTTAACCACCCCCAAAAATGGTTCTATTAGTACGGCCACTTTTTGAAATGAGGGTATTTTAACACCCCCCTTAAGAAAAATGTGCTACTGGTAGCACTACTCTTTGAAATGGGGGTTCATTTTGGTGCTTTTGAGAAAAACAAATGGGATTTTTTGGGCCAGAGTTCTCATTTTAAAGTAACTGTTCTTGTTAAATTGCTAACCATGTTTTTATTATGCTAATGCTATGAGGTTCAAAGTTGAAAATTGTTGGGTGTCCTCCTCACTTAAATTTGGAAGCCAAGGAGAGGGCGAGGGAACAACTCCCTTTCCCTCTCCCTCTCCCTAGCTTTTCACTCACGCACAAATGTGTGCATCTTGACCTATTGCTGCTAATGTTGCTCGTCTTACCGTCATTGTCTCTGATTCACATACAAATATTGTTAGGCGCGCGCGCACACACACACACATATAGATAAAATAAATTGAAATTATAAAACACACATATATAAATAACTGATATTTAAAAAAAATCTAAAATTATTATTTTTTGCAGAAAAATCTAAAAAAGTAACTGATGCGCCTAAAACAAAACATATGCCCCATGGATCGTGCTTTATATAAGATAAACAACATTGCCAAATAAACAACACTGATAAACATTGCTTGTTGCACCAACACATAGTTTAGCGATGCGTCCCATAAGATGCACCACACCATTAAATTGTGAAATAATCGGTTCGGTGTTGTGCTATTTACAACACCGGTGCATTGTTTATACCTAAAGGCATCGCTAGGTTAAATTGTTTTATCGTAAATTAAGCGGTGCAATGTGTTAATATGAAAGCACCGGTGCAACTGTGTTATTGTAGCATCGACATTACATTTTGCAGTACGTTGGATTGTATAGAGCATTAGTAAGGAGGCATCCAATGAAACACCCGACATGCGAAATCATACAATATTTTCTCGGTGTTGTGCTTTTAATCGCACCGGTTTATTTCGTTAACAAAGACGCACTGCAACACTAAAATTTATGGCCCGCAAAATCGACAATGCACTTTGTTAAACTGAAAGCACTAGTGCACCAATTTTCCCAGAGCACCGACATGATGTCTAGCAGTGTGTTGTCTTACTAATGCACTGCTAATGGGGCCTTACATAAGATGAACCATGATAGTTGTTTTTCAAAACCTGTCTCGGTGTGTACTTTTAGAGTTTACGCACCAGTGCTCAATGCTTATTGTCACACTGTCATGTATTGCATTGGTGTGTCTAATAAGTTGCACCGCTCTGATAGATTATTAAAAATTCAGCCTAGTGTCATTCTCTTTACAACACTCGTGCGTTTGTTGGACAGATGGGTGCTGCTAGTTTGAATTGATTTATCACAACTGAAGCGGTGTGATGTGTTACTATTAACTCACCAATGCTATCGTGATATTGGAGCATCGATGTTTTGTTCAATAGTGTGTTGTAAAAGATAAAGCACCAGGAACGAGGCATCTAATGAGACGCCTCACTATGCCAAGTTAGTTAATATTTGTCCTGGTGCGTTTGGCGTTTGGTTAAAATGGTTGCACTGCTACGTTAAATTTTGTATATCCTTAAGTTAGTGGTGTGGTTAATAAAGTGAAATGTATTGATGTGGTTCGAAGCTAATTAGCGTCGATTGTGGGGCGTTCCAACGGACACATCGCTTTGTTTTTAAAATTTATCGTGGTTTTCTTGCTTGAACGACCTCGATGATTATATTTATATTAGATGTACTGGGGGAAATGCTTACTGTGAATTTAACACAAGACACACTGCTTTGAGGCGAGCCAAAGCGTTTAGGCGCACTGTGTGGAATTGGAATTATTTTTTGAAAAAAAGACAAATTTCAAACTAAATTCAAATTTTAATTGGATGAAAATGAAAATAGGAAGGTAATAAACAATTCACTTGGCCTTTTATGTCCTGAGGAGGCATGGTTTTACTGTTGAGAGGAAATGAAAATTCGTGGTAATTTCAAAATTTTGGAAATGTTTAGAATCTACCAATGGAACTATCTAGGTCGTTGTAGAGCACCGAAAACAGGGCGCCTTTAGAAGGAGAGTGAGCAACAGTTCTTGCTTGAGAGTTTTGAAGCACGAGATGCACTGTAACAATGAAAATCGGTTTGGTATTTTTTTATTTTATTTACCCTATCCCGGTGTGTCTGACGACAGAGATGCACACTAGTGCATAATGTTGAATGACACCGGTGTTCTTTATTCGGTGTGTGTTATTTTTATTATAATGTATGATGGTGCTTTTGAACATTGAATCATCGATGCTTTATTTTTTATGTACGCACCAATGTGTATGTACATTAAAAGCGCACCGATAAAAAAACCTCTGCAAAAAATTTCGGTCCCCCGCCTCTGCTAACAACCTCCGCTATAAACAAAAAAGGGATAGATTTTTCGGGGAGATTCCATAAAAACCTTTGCAATAAGGTGTTCTCCTTGTAGTGAAGGCATGCGACAGAGAGAAGTTTGTAAATGAATTTCAAGCGTATGACAAAATTCCTATATTTTTATTGACATCACAAGTAGGTGGTCTAGGTATTACATTTACTAGAGATGATTGAGTGGTCATTGTTGATCCTACTTGGAACTCAAGAACCAATAACCAAAGTGTGGATCGTACATATCGCATTAGGAAATTAAGAAATGCGTTGGCCTATCATTTAATTATATGTGTCACCATTGAAGAGAATATTGATAAAAAACTAATATTCAATGGAGGCCTATTCAAAACGACAACAAAACACAAACAACAAACTTGGTATTTTAGTCACCAAGAACTTCAAGAACTTTTCAACATACTAGAAAGTGGTTTTGATGTTTCCCTGATTCATCAAAAACTTCCTAAGGAGCATGATAGTCAACATGAAATTGATGCTTTGTTGAAACAATTTATTGAGTTCCTAGAAGGCCAAGGGATTTTTGGAGTTAGTTTTCCAAACTTGATATATTTTAAGACAAAATCAGTGCAATCTCCACCACCTGAAGATAATGACATGTTAAAGTGAGGACATGAGAAAATATGTAAGGTAGCTAGAGAGGTAGTGGGGGGACCTAGAGGGCCCATAGTGATTTTGCATATTGTTCTTGTATATCTGTTGTGGTGTTTTTGTATTCAGTCTTTGGTTCTTAACAAAATAGTATACAGGGTGTATGTCAATATATCCTCCATCAAAACCATCATAGGATGGTATTGTAAATAGAAGTGAGTATGGATTCAGGCCAAACAACCTTAAGCCTATTATGCATGAAAATCATCGAGTAGGTGATGATGGTAAGGAAAATGCCATCAAGGATAATATCACATGTGTCTCGCCAATTTTTGCATATGAGGCTATGGTTTCTAAGAAACATGGGAGGATGAGGAATTTATATCCAAGCACACCTTTTTAACTATGCTTTGTGGTCAAAGATTTTAAGGAGAGGATGACTTGTAATGAGTCTAATATTAATTAATTGTTTATTAGTCATACAGTCTTTTATTATCCGTTAGTAGGGTTGCAACCCTTTCATTCTTTTGTATATATATTGTAATACTCTTTTGTAATACGATCATCAAAGAATTTATAAAATGTATTGTTCATTTGGATTATTTCTCTTCCAATTATCCTAATATGTTATTTTCTAGACTCGTGTGATAATCTATTTGTAGCAAATGGTACTACTACTCAATCCACATTAAAATTTTAGGATGTAGTCACATCTTTGTTTTTTTTGTTCTTTTTCGATGAAATGCACATCCTGAGGAGACCCACCAAACACTTCCCCTCATTTCGAGGATGGTACCCAATGTAAATAGGTTAATTGTAATTTTGGAAAATTAACCTACTTGGGACATCAAGTAAGATCCACAATATTCACAGAGGCAACTAGCACAAGGACTTGTCCCTGCGAACTCCTGCTTGTAATTCATGACATGACCACTCAAGCTAACCCATCGAGATAGTTTAATCCTCGTTATTGTAGGAAATGAGGATAAAATCCATGGAAGGTGTGGCCAAGGATTTCAATTTGTAAGTGGTCATCCCCAAGAGAGGAAAATAAAATATTTAGGGGTCATATATAAATCTAGAGGTAGATCTAAATATTTGGGACAATTTATAGGGAAATGATAGAAATGCAGTAAAGCTGGGCATTATAAGAAAGATTGCATATCTAAGATTCCCATTGGAAAAAATAAGGGATATGATGATTCTCCTCCCACAAACAAAAACCTCCATAGAATAAAAGATGATGTTTACTTAGCATCTACAAGTACACATTTCGATCATGATGTATGGTTGATTGACTCAGGTGCTTCTTTTCACACGATTCCTCATAGAGAATGGTTTTGTGAATATGAAAAGTACAATGGAGGTGATGTTTTTCTAGGAGACAACTTGATAGATAAAATCATATGACGTGGAAAGGTCAATATACTACTCAAATATGTAAGGCTTATAACTCTCCCTGGGGTTTTACACATTATAGATCTAGCCAGAAACCTAATATACACAAATAATATGAGTGATGCAAGTGTGCATACTGTATTTTAAAAGGAAAGCTACAAGATGGTTCAAGGAACAATGGTGTTGATGAGTGTTACAACCTTATTTTCCACCCTATGGGCTCATGGAGGACGTATTGATGCTTCATGCCGAGACACACTCTTCTGCCATAGATTTTCCCTAGTTTTGAGGGTAGTCGTGCCTGAGTTGTTTGACATAGCGCAACCAACTGATATGTAGCCTGTGACCGATCACGGACATCACTACTTCTAGCCCACAAATTCCTTTGTAACCTTCTAGATTTGGTGATTCACGAGGAGATCAACGTTGATCTCCTCATGAATCATGAAATCTAGAAGGTTATAGGAGCAGTTGGGGGCTAGCAGCAGTGCAACCAACAATCAATCGCGGGTTGCATATAATATGTCCTTCTCTCAATATGTCCCAATGGAATCAATTAGGATTCCCATATAGTGCTACAAGAGAACAAGGAAGCTTGGAGTTTATACACAATGATTTGTTTAGATCTATCCATGTTCCATCACTAGATAAATTTGTGTATTATGTTTCATTCATAGATGATTTCGCGAAGAACACATGGATCTATTTATTCCAAAATAAAGATGAGGTTTTCGGTAAATTTCAAAAGTTTAAGGCTCTTGTAGAGAACGACATAGAGAATAAAACAAAGGTGTTGAGGAAAATAATAGTGGAAAGTCCTATGGAAATGAGTTTGAGGAATCATGTAAGAAGTGCAAAATAAAAAGGCAAAAGACTATTCCATACATACCTCAATAGAATGGAGTTGGGGAAAGAATGAACATGTAGTTTATGGAAAAGGTAAGAGGTATGCTCAATGGTGCAAGGTTATGATAATATTTCTAGGTAGAGGCAGTGGATACTGCATGTTATTTGGTAAATCAATGAAAGACAAAGTTGAGAGATTCTTCAAGGTACAAAAAAAACCTGTGGACTCTTCTATAATGATGTAAGCCAATCATTTTAGATTGAAATATGATGAGAACCCACCCTTCTTCATGTCATTACGAATAAATAGTAAGCTCTTGAATAATTGGATGCTTGACTCAGGCGCAATTGCAAATATGATGTCCTTGAAGGTAATGAGGCAGTTGGGTTTGGAAACAACAAGCTCTTATAGGAATGTGTGTGGAATCGTCTAGGGCCATTCCCACCCACCCATGGTGTAATAGATAATGTGAAGGTCAGGGCCATTCCCACCCACCCATGGTGTAATAGATAATGTGAAGGTCTGCCTCACTCGATATCTCGAGATAGTTATCCTAATGGACATTGTGGTTGTGGATGTTCTCGATGTAGGGGTATGCTCTTGTCTAGGAAGTTAGTTGCGACGTCGGGTGACACATTACAAATGGATTTGAATGGTCTTGATATAAATATGGACTATGGTACCTATGCCCACCTACCCAACATGACCATAACATAGAACCATGTTGAAAATATTGACATTGACTCCGAGACGGAGGAACCTCCCAAAGTAGTCAAGGAATATTTTTTGGATTTTTTCCCAGATGACTTGCCCTTCGCCGCATAAGAAGATTTTAATGTTATAGAATTCCCTAAGAAGAAAGATTACCATCAACAACTAGACAAGTGTAAAGATAAGAAAACTGGCTCTGTCAAAATACTGAAGAAAGAGGATAAGGACTTATTGATTAGACCACTGTCTCTT
>CBVK0101100572.1:0-16338 GCA_900067695.1 Picea abies | reverse complement strand
ATGAGGTAACAAGTCCAGTCTCATGGTAAGTGTCACTTTAATATTTGAAGTATTTGAACTTGAAAAGAGTCATTTTTTGATTATGGAACGTTTGCTTGGAAATTATACCTTTTGCCTGATTTCACCTTAGTGGTTGACATGGTTTCCTAGTAAGTGGGTCACCCTCAGGAAAAGGGTTTCTGTTGGAAGGTCTCCTTGAAGGGTCATCATGCCATTCCCTCTCATACTTACCACTTTCCACACTTCTTCCCCTCTGTTTCCTCATATTTTGGGTTTTGGGGCTCATTGACCCAGAGAAGAGCTTGTACCTCATTTCATGGGAAGAAGGACCAGAGGTGTTGTAGCTAACAAAAGTTAAAAGCCATAAATTATCCTTCTATATGCTCACCCTAAGGTCCCAACAACAATGAAACACTTCTCCATAAAAAATGAAGGACTTTTTAAAAAGAAAACAAATAATTAATAAATGTCCCGCTTGATGGAGGAATGCATTTGTGATGTACTTTAATTTCCAATGCATATGGCGCTCAATGTGTTCCTAACTTCAAGTGGCATTGTGTTTCTCTTTACTTTCCATTGCACATAACACTCAATGTTCGGACCATAATAAATGAAAGGCAATAAAGGGTGTGGAAAAATGTTGCATTACAAATGAAGGATGCAACACACGGTTCATAAAAGCACCCGTAGATGAGACAATATAAGCCCTTGATATGTCAAGAACACTATGCCCAAAAGTCATAGCCCCATCCACTTCATATTCACTACATGAGCTAGAGAGGGTCTTCTTGGGAAACATTCCTTGACTTTGGGATTGGTCTACCTAATAGGGTACCATGACATTCCTCCCATACCTAAATTTGGAAAAAATTATAAGGTCTTTGAGCATTTGTTTTGTTTGAAAAGGGGGGATTTGATGCCCATGTTTGGGTGGTTCTTGTATTAAATGTGGCTTACTTGGCATGATTCATGTGACCTATGGAACCTTGGAGGGCATACTTGTTTTTCTTTGTAGGATCTTGCCCACAGGATGGATGCCATACCCCATGTATGGGTGACCATTGATGATGAGCGTTGCACCTTGAGGATGGGGTACATTGCATTTGGAGGTTCCTTAACGTCAATAGAGGATGAAGTTGCACCCTTTTCCACTTGGATGTTTTCCTTTAGAGTCTTGGACGTCAATTCTTAGCCCTTGATGTCACCTTAGGGGGTTAGGGTTTTATGGATGAGATGGTTCTGGAGGTGGCTTAACATGAGGAGACCCATGGCATGACACTTTGGCACATGAGAGCATGGCGCATGTCCTTTGGAGGTCCAACATATTCCTCCTTCATGCTTATCATTTCACTTTGAGAGCCTATGTTACCTTTCTAGGGCATGATGTGACCCTTCTAGGGTTTTATTTCATGTAAATTTTATTTTGGTATATTGTAAGGGAAAATTAAAGGGGTTGATCCTCTTATATTTTTTTGTTTGACAATTTTATGTGGAAAAATAGGTCAAGGTAGCTCCATATAAATAAAACACCTTAATATTTCATTTTATCATCACATCTTCTCACCATTTGTGAGAGAACAATATGAAATTCTCACTATATTGGGGTTATTGGCATTTTTCTCTCATGCACTATCTCTTGGGGGTCAAGTGTGGATGCTTCTTTGCTGGTTTTTGGATGGAATTGCTGCAGTCGGGGTTTACTCTTGTGATATCTTAGTGAAGTAAGTAATTTTTTACAATTTTATTTCATGTTATTAATGTTTCATGGTGAATTTTACTTGTTCATGCTAGACGTCTTGCTTGGTGAAACCTTAAGAGAGGAGCATAAGTGCTTCCTCCTCTCACAAGGTTAATTTTGTCCAAAACTGTGAAGAAATCCTAGCTAGGGTTGAACTCCTAAAGCCCTAAAGTGATATCACTTTAGGATATTGACTCTAAACTCTTCAATGTGACCTAGTTAAAGTACCTAAGAAGGGAGAAAAGGTTGCTAGAGCCCAAAAGTGTTTGCACTCTAGCAATACTTCTCTTCAAAGTTTAAACTCCAAGGCCCTAATGTGCTAGCACCTTAGATTTTAAACCCTACCTCTTAGTCTTTTCTAGCTTCATCTCCAAACTTATTGTATTGTTGTTGTAAAGACTCCATAGCCCTCAAAGGCACTAATATCTAATCTCTCTTATGGTGAAAGTGATCAACAAACTCTCTATTTTAATTCTCTCAAGCTTTCTCTTATGGTGAAAGTGATCAACAAACTCTCTATTTTAATTCTCTCAAGCTTCCTACTAACTTTACTAACAATAACTTAAGCTATTTGACTAATAAACTTGTTGTTGTTGCAAAATTTTTCTACAACCATCCTAACATACTCAAACTTGCTACATACATTGCTCTAATAGTGGCCTAACATACCCAGAAATTGCATCTAACAATTGGATAATGTTCTATTGAGTTAAGGCTAAGTTTTCATGGTGAATTATTGCAATTATGAAGTGTAATAATTGTTGTTGTTATAATTATTTCATTACTGTTGTACTACAGTTAAATTTCTACAATTTCATAACAACCATAACAAAATTCACTATCTAGTGTCTTAAAGAGGTATTATTTGCATGCTTGTACTTGGAAATCATTATATATATGCTATAAGTGCTCTTGTTCTAGGTAGGTACTCAAACCATCTTATTACCTCTTATTTCTCCTTGACCTAGACCTTGAATTATGTGATCAAGAGAGAGGGAAATAGGCTTGGCTAGCAAACTTGCTACTTTGATCCCTTGAGGTCATTGTGGAAGCGTCTCTTGTGATGGACCTCCTCCATCATTAAAATGAGGGGATTTCTTACTAAGGTGACAGTGGTAGGATTTACTATAGTTACGCAAAATTTGGGGATTTTGTGTTGGGCTTTGCACAACTACAAATCCTGTGATAACAAGACCAGAAGAGGAGGACCTTAGACTCTAGAATCAAGTACATAGGTTCGAGAAAGAAGGCAACCAAAAAGGTATACCCCACCCAATTTTAATTCTAGTTTTGTTCTATCTATTACTGATGATAATCCTAAAACTGTTAGGGAGGTAGTAGATTCAATGGATAGTAAACTGTAGAAGAAGGAAATTGAAGAAATGGATGACTACGATAAAAATGAGGCTTTGGATCTAATTGAGTTGTTGACTGGAAGAAAACCTATTGGTAGCAAATGGGTGTTTAAGAAGAAGTTGAATGCAAAAGGTAAAGTAGAGAAATACGAAGCTCACCTAATATCAAAGAGACATTCCTAGGTGGAGGGAATTGATTTTGGTGATATTTTTTCTCCCGTTGCCAAATTAATTTCTTTTAGATTTATTTTGTCTACATTTCTACTTTTGATCTCAAAGTACAACAAATGGATGTGAAGACATCATTCCTACATGGCGATCTTGAAGAGGAAATCTGCATGAAATATCCATAAGATTTTGCAGTAAAGGGAAAGAAGGAGATACTTTGCAAGGCGTAGAAGTCCTTGTATGGATAGAAACAATCTCCAAGAATGTGCTATAAAATTTTTGACACTTATATATTGGGACTCGGTTTCTCAAGAATCAAAGTTTATTACTATGTGTATTCCAAGTTGGTCGGTGATATTTTATATATGTGGTCTTGTATGTTGATGATATCTTGTTGATTGGAAACAATAAGAAAATCATCGAATATTTCAAAGATCAATTGTCTTCTAAATTTGATATGAAAGATCTTGGTGCTGCAAATTTTATTTTGGGCATGGAAATTAAAAGAGATCGAGCAAAGAAAAAAATTTGGTTGAATCAAAGGAAATATATCGAGACAATATTGCAAAGATTTAATATGCATGAATGCACATTGATAAAAGTCCCTATGCCTATATATGTAAAGTTATCTACAAATGAATATACCAAGACACAAGAAGAGGTAAGGGACATGACTTGTCTTCCCCATGCAAGTGTTGTTGGAAGTTTGATGTATGTTATGGTTTGTACTAGTCCAGACATTACCCATGCAATGGGATTTTTTAACAGGTATATGTCAAAACCAAGTAAAGTACATTGGGAAACTATAAAGAGGGTCGTCATTGATTTGTGTGGCATTTGTAATTATTTAATTTGATACCAAGGAGGACCTAGATCTCATAGAGAGATATATAGGAAGACCTAGGTCATACATGGTTTTTTTGATGTAGATTATGTTGGAGATATTGACCACATAAGATCTATGTGTGGTTATGTTTTTAACCTATTTGGTGGAGAAATCGATTGGATGAGCAAGAACAGGCCGATTCACTTAGTCAATGTCTTGGAGGATGTCTCACACAACTGTAATCATCAACAAATGTAACATTCCATGACATAGGGATTAATAAGTTACAATCAAAAGCATCCAAGGACCGGAGATGAAAATTTGATTTATATTCATCGCTCTTATAATAGAGCAATCCACACTTCTAGTAGTATGTTCCCTTCTAAAACTTGCTTTTAATGTTTTCCACCTTCACTTTTAGATGATGTATAGGGAAAATAAGGAGTGAGGGAAGACACCATAGGAGAAGCATTGAAGGATAGAAGATTCATATACAAGATAAGGTAGATTCATTTGTAAGCACATGAGACATTGAATAAGTCATATGAAAAGTACAATACCCAACATGACCATCACATAATTGAAAAGATATTTAAGGTAGGAGATTTATTTTGGTTTCATTTGAACAAAGAAAGGCTATAGGGTCCTATTGAGAATATCAAGGCTCTATAGTATGGTTCTTTTGAAGTGTTGTATTAGGTAACGAGGAAAATTTTCCTCACCTCCTTTAGTAAAATCTCTTGGGGACCAAAAGCCTACCAAAATGAGGAGGTGTGATCCAAAATAGGCTAGTATATAATTTTTCATCTACTTTGGTACTTTCTTAGTGGAAGAACTGGATTCATTGACATGTATTGCCCATTTTAGGGGCAGGTCCTATTTTGGCGATTTAGGGTAATGAAACTTATAATCCCATTTGGAGAATTAAATGGCTATTTTTGAGGTAAAAAATTTGTACACAAATTCTCCATCCGTCCGAGGTTGTTCTACATATCGAGATATTTTCAATAGTGCAAATATCACCTTAGTTGGAGTGTGTATGAGAAAATTATGCCTCATGCAAATTGACCTATGCTTTGAGCACCATGGTACCAAGTGGATGCCATGTCAACTCCCATTACTCACACATGTGGAGCTAATAATGTTTTAAATTTCAAGAATGTTCTAGAGGGTCCAAAATTCTAGTCCTAGTTGCAAGTTGAGGAATGCAAAAACCCCGACCCTAACCTTAAAATATTATTATGACATGTTAAATACTAGGCCACTAGGAAAGAAAGGTGTTCCATTCTTGTTGTATTGATTTACTATTCCATAATTGAGCATAACAAAGGATTGAGATACTGTGAGAAAAATAGAGGAAGTAAAAGACCTTGTGGTAGCCATACAAGCTACAATCTCTATGACAACTCCATAGTGAGTTCATATTTCTTTGTATTTGAATTTCATATCTGAAAAGAAGAAAGCAAAAAGAGCAAGCGATAATCCTCATGTTCTGGTTGGTTTTCTAGGACACATCTTGTGTTCATTGTGTGGATGGTGTGGTGTTTGTTATTTTAACTCATTTTATTGCATTCTCAGTTTATTTGAGTATTTTGAGCACTATGCTTGTAGCATAAGTTATAATAATAAGTAAGCACTACATATTAGAGATATTTTGTAGAAACTTGTAAGATTTGTTGTGACACACTATTCTAGTGGAATATCCATGGTAGTTTGCAGATCAATAATATATATCAAGCTATATCAAGTTGGTAATATTAGTTGAAATACTTGATTTCATATATCATGCTCTTATACAAAATTTCCCCCAAACTCCATGATTCACTACGTATCACCATTGAATTGATTATTGGAGAGGTCTAATAGTTCTATTTTTGTGCAAGTATGTTTCTTGACAATCGATTATGATACACTAGAAGTCAATAAGTTCTCAAATGATCTAAATGAAGGTAGATCATTGTGATCACAAGTGTTCTCAATGAAGGTGACTGAGTGAGAGATTATCAAGACAAATCAAGCTTTGTCAAGTTGGCCATATTTATTGACAAATGGAGGAATTCTAGGTAATGAAGTCACTTTAATCCCCATGATATCAAAGGAATATCGAGCCCAACTTTTCTAATCTCAACTAATTACATTTTTTCTTTTGATAGAGACCACCCAAATTTCGATAGGGGATCGAAACTCCTAAGAGATGTCCCTTCAAGACTCTAAAAAAACCTATTATGAGGTGGACTAAAAACTTTAATTGTGACAAACTCTGATCAATTTATGGCTCAAACACAACCCAATCGACCTCACCTTTTTTCTGAAGCAAGTAAATCGAGTGAGAGTGTCATATAGTAGTAACCACCTTGCTTGAACTATCCCCTTTTAGTGGACTAATTAGATTAATGTAACTCTTTCCATGGAATTCACTAATTATATTAATGTAATGATTTATGCGGATTTCATCTAACATAGTTACCAACTTAACGAGAACTCTACAAAGTTTTTGTTTTTTGGGGGGTCACATTTTTTACCCCATTTTTAAAAATGGTGCTACCGATAGCACCCCCCTCCCCTTTTAGGTGATTTTTTGCTATTTTAAATTTTTTGATCCATAATGTTTCCATATTATTTTTTTTAAACGCTTATTTTTCATCTATTTTCAAATTTTTCAATTTATTTTTCAACAGTGTTTTTTAGTCATTTTTCCATGCTTCTTTCAATTTTAAAAATAAATTTTACCATTTACTTTTTTAAAATTAAGATTTTTTCATATAATTGTGTCTCCTTAATTAATTTATGGTTCCATACTTTTAAAATGTAGTGGAAAAAAACATTTTTAACAAGTTATTTACCTTTACTTCAATACATAGAAAACAATTGTAACTAAATAACACTATTTTTGAAAATAAAAAAAAAATAAAAAAATATGATTTCAATTTTTTTGATAAATTAAAAGCTAAAAAAAAACTATATATAGAAAACAATTGTAATTAAATAACACTATTTTTGAAAATTTAGAAAAAGAAAATATGATTTCAATTTTTTTTGATAAATTAAAAGCTAAGAAAAAGAAAAGAATTGAAATAAAAAAATTAAAAATTAAAAAAAGAAATTTATATTAAAAAACAATATTAAAAAAAAAAAACTTAGGAAAAAAATCATGCGGGAGTAGCCTGTGGCTAAGAAACCACGACTTAGGGGTATCTAAGCCGTCAAAATCACCCGGGTATTGCACCTGGCCTGAGCCACTCCAACCCTTAACATGGCTAGATTTTTTGTCCTTGTAAGTTTCGAACGACACCTCATAAAAAACATATATAAAAACTAAAAGAAAATGAGAAGGAAAAAAAAAACAAAACAAAAACAAATTTAAGTCCCAAAAAACTTTGAAAAGATTATATATATATAACTAAATTAAAAAAAAAAAAAATCAAATATAAAATTTTATTAAAAAAAATAAACAAAATTAATTTTATAGCTTCGTTTTTAATGTTTCAATGATTTTTTTATTAATGTTTTTTTAAAAACAAAATTAAAATTATTGTTTTATGGGGAAATTTTATTTTTTTTTCAATTATTTTTATTTTTTTTCCAAGTTTTTTTTAATGTTTTATTTATTTATTTAAATTTGGATTTTGAATATTTTTTTTAAAATGTATTTTTTTCTTCATTTAAAAAAAAATTGTGAAGATTTTCTCTTTATTTATTTATTTTTTAATGTAATTTTAAAAAATAAAAATAAAATTACAAAATAAATTTTCAAGTAACCATTTAGGATCCAATTTTGGGTTTTTTATTAGGTTGTGATTAGCTATAATTTTAACGTTTAGAAAAAACATTTTACTTTAGGTAGCGTCAATTTTTTTATTTAGGTGTTGATTTTAAGGTTTTTATAAGCTACTGTATGAGTTTTGAAGAACATGTTTGAAAAATGTTGTAATTTTGACCTTGTTATAAAAAATGATGCTGTCGATAGTACCACTTTTTGATTTGGATGTTGATTTTCATGTTTTTTATGCAAAAATATGGATTTTATGGGCTTGAGTTCTTGTTTTGAGGTCACAGTTCTTGTTAAGTCGATAACTTCTTTATTTACAACAGATAATTTTATAAACTTCTTTTATTGTTATAAATGAAGGGAACATTTGTTTTTTTGTTATAATTGGGAAAAGAGAATGTCAAAAGGAATTTACAGTGGATACATTTAAAAAAGAAAAAAGGTGGTTTTATTTTTATTATTTTATTTTGTTTTATCTTATTTAGTTCTTGAAAATAAAACCACATTTTTTCATTTATATTCGTGAAAGGGGCACCGAAACTTAAGGTAAAAGTGAACATTTGTATTTTTTATGTTGTCAAAATGTTTCTCAAAAGTTTTTAGACCAATATACCACTACCACTAGACATATTATAAACAAGAACAATGAGAATTTAAATTATTTTGAATATAAGTAGTACATTTATGTTCAAATTTGATGTAATACACTGTTTAGATGTATATTATCTAGATTCATTCTTTTAAGATCAAAATCTTGGAGCAAAGTAACTATATTGAGAATCAATGTAAGTATTAAATTCCACAACAACATATATATTGGCAATGAGAAACACTTTTGGTGATTGTTCTCTAAGGCTTTACAAAATGAGAGTTATAGAAAGAAGCAGGCCAAATTTCTCTAAAAACTTTTTGCCCATATAGGTTGATATTTATCGATGGTTTTACATTGAATAGTGATTTGAAAAACCACCCGTGTTGTTGCATTGTTGTGTAAGAAGCAATAATGATGATGTCTAAGACATTGTGGTTAGGTTTCAATTGATACTTACTCCATGAGGATATGGAATTGGTAGTTGTTGGGAATGGGGAGATGACTTTCCAGGGAGTTGCATATTTTATGAAGGTTTTCACCATAGAATTGATGGATATATGGCATTCATATTTCCTATCATGGTGAAGTCGACATTCTCCCTAATGGCGTGCTTTATTCCCCCCCCCCCCCTTTTTCCCCCCCCCCCCCCCACAGTGTGCATGACCGCGATGTGGGTGAAGGCAGAGGCCTTCATGATCTCACCCATGGAATCCTTGTGAACCTTTCTCTACAAGTTTGCACAAAACAAGGAGGAAGAAAAGGAATGCCTAGAAGCCACTGGGAGCTGTAGGTACTGACCAAGAGAAGCCTACCATCAAATTTTTCAATGGAGGATAAATCAACAAAAAATTGAAAGGGAATGCTATTATGGAATTGATGTTTTGAGGGTGAGCCTTTGAAGAGATCCTCCTCAAGGCAATGACGGGATTCAATTAGATGTAGCTATGGAAAGACTCTCATGCCACTCTCGTCATTCTTTCCATGGTGGATTCTGGAATGCCATGAAACTTTGTAACTCTATTATATTGTGACTCTAATATTCTCTACTCAGTCACAAAGAAGATCTTGAATACAACAATGCCACATATCATCAAGACTAAGCATGACCCGACCCTCTTATCTGTTATATTTTCGATTTGATTAGGTTTGCCTACCTTTTTGTTTGATTTGGGATCCGATCTTATCCAATTTTCCTATTGCCTCTAACAAATCGTATTTTGTTATAACATATAAGAAAAAATGCACTCAAAATTGGTTATATGTAGTGGGTTGTAGCATTGTACTTTAACATCTCTTATTGAAGGCCCTGGATGGGGTGTTAGGGATGTGAATCACTCTGATTATCAGATCGAGAGACCACGTGGCCTAGCTGGAGACCCACCACTAGGCAACATTGTTTGAATAGGACGAGGGGGATCATGTGAGGTCTAATTACTAATTAAGGTCAGTACTTGCACCCTTGTTCATAAGTACCTCTGTTACATCATGAATATGGTTACCTTCGAGCTTCATAACTCCAACAAGGGGGAGTTTCTAGCCATTATGCAACATCATAACCATGAGTGGAATGCTTGTCCAACAAGCATAATTGCTAATAGTGGGATAAAGGAACCATCTTAGTTTCATACATGGTAGAAAATGAGGCCATAACCCCTCTCTGTAGAGGCTCGATACTAAACCATTGCGTAGATCCCAGTCAGCTCAGGGATTTCCTTATCTCTTCATTTGAACCTGTCACTTTGTTTGCAACAATGCCACCCGCTTGTAGTTACAACAGGGGATACCATTAGGGCCAAAGGTGTCTCCCTGACCCCTCCACCTCTAGTAATCTAAGTCATGAGCCCTCTAGCCCGAGGGTGAAATAAATTGTTCAAAATTCAACCAATAAATACAGGGATCAAATCCACCCTCAAATCTAGGAGTATATTGCTAATGTGGAGGTAACCATCCGCTAGGAGTGCGTCCCCACCCATGACTTGGAAATAGATGCTGACATTGGTGATTGGGTTTCATACATGGGCACAATTATCCCCATTTTGTGCGATAACTAAGGAGATCATGTCTCGAGGCCCTCAGGTTGCAGATATGGAGTGTTGAGAGATTACATGACCAACAATGTCCACTTGCATACACATAAGCCTGCTTCATCACCACATTTGATCCATTGTCAGTGCATCCACCAAACCAGCTAGCTTCTGGAAGGTAGAAGGGTCTTGCTCCATGCGGTACACGTCAGGTATTGTGGCAGGTAATCACCCTAATATTTGGTCAGGTATTGTGGCAGGTAATCACCCTAATATTTGAGGCATTTGAACATGTTGTATTTGAGCTACTTTTGATTATAGAGAACTTGCTTGAACAATATGCCTTTGACCTTGTTTCACCTTGGTGAGTGTCATAGATTTCCTAGTGGGTGGACAACCTTTGGGAAAGGTTTGTGACTAGGGATCCCTTGAGGGGTTATCGTACCAGTTCCAATCATACTTACCACTTTCTGCTCATTTCACTCCCATCGTATTATCCTCTTCTTGGTCCTTTAGCTTTAGTGACCCAAGAAGGGCATGTACCTCATTTCATGGGAAGAAGGGGTTGAAGGCCCATAGGGATTACTGATGGCTAAAAATATAAATCCTATATATATACCTTCCATATGCTTCACCCAGGGATCCCCCGAGAAATCAATGAAGGTTTATCTATAAGAAATGGGGGACCTACAAAATAAATGATGATGAATGCTTAAGGGGTTAGTTG
Organism: Picea abies; assembly: GCA_900067695.1. NCBI lineage: Eukaryota > Viridiplantae > Streptophyta > Pinopsida > Pinales > Pinaceae > Picea > Picea abies. The sequence goes on along the minus strand of CBVK0101100572.1, from coordinate 5,139 downwards.
GAGGATATGAGGTCTCATCACGAGCTGACCTATCATGATCATGGGTATCTAATGATATGAAATTACCATCATCTATTCACCAAGGCAGGATAGTGGCTCTCAATTATGCAACTGAGAGAAAGGGGGCCTCATCATGATCCAACCTTCTCATTTACGCAAGGTACTTGTGAGTGACACTGTCATTATTTGGACACCACGCCAGGACAATGGCCTTCAACTTGTTCCTTGAAACATGAAATAAAAAGAATGGAAAGAAGACGGGCTTGGAAAAAATGCATTGCAAATGAAGGTGCCAGGACAGTGGCCTTCAACTCGTCCCTAAAACATGGAAGAAACAAAGAATGAAAAAACAATGGGCTTGGAAATATTTGCATTGCAAACGAAGGTGCCACACACCCTCTACAAAAGCACCCATGAATGAGATAATACAAGCCCTTGTATGTCAAGAAACTCAACGACCTATGAAGTCTAAACCCCTTCCACCTCATCATCCATTACATAACCTTGAGAGGCTATCCTTGGGAGCATCCCCTACTTGAGTTCTTTGGTTTACCCAATATGACTCCTATGACACCCCTCCCATACTTAAACTTGGTCAATTGTATAGGGTTTTAAGCATTTGTTTAATTTGATGAGGTAAAATTTTATGCACATGTTTAGGTGCCTTTCTTATTAGATGTGGTTTACACTTGTCCTGATATCTTTTACTTGAGATATTTGGAGGGCATAGTCTTTTGTTTTGCAGGACCTTGTTGGTGTACAGGTTTGGAGGAGCAAACCTAGCATGGGCTTCCATGGGGCTTCAAGCCCACATGTTGGATGCTAAGGGCCCGCATGACGGATGACATAGACATACTTTTGGAGGCCTATAAGACATCATGGATGACATGACCTAGCCCTCACATGCCAAACGTTTTTTCCTAGGAGAGGAAAACCGTCACTTTTGGAGGCTTGACGTCACCTAAAGGGTTATGGTTTGGTGGTGAAGGTGTTGTTTGATGACATGTGGCACATTTTGAAGGAAGAAATCTTGAAGACCATCAAGAGAGGACTTGTATGAGTGACAAGTGGCATTTTAAGGCTTAGCCATCCATCTACTACCCCAATGACTTTTTCAAAGTGCCAAAACGTCCCCTAAAGGGGTAACGTCACCTTATTCTAGGGTTTCTTTTGAGTAAAAGTGAATTTTAAGACGAATTGTTTAATATTATTTGGTTTCAAGGGGTAAGATAAGGGTTGTGGACCCCTTATCTTATGTTTTACCCTTGCTAATGTCGACAAACTATGTGATAGACATTTTGTATAAATAGAGATCACAAAATCTCATTTTGAATCATAACTCTCCCATTGTGAAGAGTTAAGGACTAAAATTTTTGCTACCCTTGAAGCTTTTTGTTCTCTTATGCTATGGTATGGTGTTTCTTTGGTTATGTACTTGACGATGATGATGCGGTAGCTCTTAGAGGTAATTTTCTAGCTATTGTGGTGGTTTATCTTGCCATGTTATGGTTTATCTTGTTGCTAATGGATTGGTAAGAGTTTTTACTTGTTGCTATCATTTGTAATTCAAGCTCAAGGTTGATTTTTCTCAGGCTAAGTAGGAAGTATAAGTGAATACACCCCTACTTTAGCTCCACCATAATTTTAAACATAGAATTATTGTTTGCAAGGGTTTGGTAAGGAAGTATAAGGATATACAACCCTTAGTTTTAAACCCTAGCTAGGTTACTTGCCTCGGGGAATAAGAGCATTTATACCCCCAAGAAGGTAGTAGCTCTAGCTCTTTTATTTTTTACCCCATTAACCCATAATCAAAGGCACTAGTCATTGCATTGGAGAAATAAAACGTTGCATTGGTAGACGTGAAAAATTGAAGTATTGAAGTTCTTTCACTTGGGCATTGTTCCTTGAGCCCTAGGCTATCTTGCCTCATTAAGGCGTCTTATTTCACCCACTAAAAATTAATGTTATTACAAAACTAACCTACATCCATTAGGGCTGCAAAAATCTAACCCTCTAACCCTAGATAACTCCTAAACTAACCCTAGAAATTGGCTATAACTTTGCCCTAAGAAACTACTAACCCTAGCATACTTTTTGAGCTAGTTTAAAGTTATTTTCATTGGCTAAATTTTCTGTTATAAGGCTTGGTTTGCGACAACCATAAGGCTGATAAATATCACTATAGTAATATTTTTGTGATAGCCTTGCTTTTGTGCTAAAGTTTTGCTCTATCATTGTTGAGTTAAACCAATATTTGCTAGCTTGTCTCGTGCTTATTCAATTGGAATTTTAGCATTTATTTTGTATCCCTTATTATATTTTATATGATGATATGTATCACTCATTATTTCTACAATTAGGGACAACAAGCTTAACTTGATTGTCCACCTAACACATTACAAGTATACTTGGTTTTCATTGTGTCTCGGGCATGTATTCTTCTTTTGGTAGATCACTCAAAGCATTGGAAACCCTAAACCTTTCCCAAGACTCTTTTCCAAGTTACCTATACCATTTAGAATTGACCTTTAGGGGTATCCATCTATACATCTCATTTTCCATCCCAATCCCCCCTAGGGTCACCGAGATTCCCCCCTTGAGGTGACTACCTCACCTCTAAAGTGATGGGAACACCTGCCTAAGGTGATAGTGGGTAGGTGCTCTCTAAGTTGTCTCCAATCGGTGGTTGGGTCAGTCGTTTCCCAACCTACAACTTGTGTGATAGCATGCACCTCTAGAGCAAGGGATACAAAGTATTCGAGAACCATTGATCTTTATTGGCACGTAAAGACGTTCATGGGAAAGATTCTGACTGATAATGAGGATGAACGTGAGGAAATCCGTATCCAACTCGCTGAGGTGCATCACCAACTATAGGATATTAGAGTTTGACTTGACGCTCAATCCCAATAAGATGACTCTCAACAAGATGGTGACTCTAGGTCTCAACACCAAGAACACTAAGCAAGGACAAGTGGCCTTTCTCCAAAACAATCTTCTGTATGGTTAAATTTTTGATCACCTTAATTAGTTTTTGAAATAGCCTATTGGATGCTTGTATTCAAATATTTAAATTTCCAGATTAGTTTTATAGATCTACAATTTTTCCCTTAATCCATGATATGGATTGGATCATTATATTATTTTTCATGCATCTCGATGCCTTCAAAGTGAAAATAAATGGAGGAATAAACTTGCATGGCCATTTTAGTGGTATGTTCCAGTTTGGAAAATTGGGGTTCGAAATATTCTAGGGCCATTTGAGGCATTAAATGAATTTTTTGGGGGGATTTGGTGCCCAAATATTTTCCCATAATTTCAATGGTGTTCTACTCTTTGAGACCTTTCCAACGGTGCTTCAAACTCCTCAATCAAAGCTCACATGCAAAAGTTACACCTCCTACAAGTTGACCTACTGTGTTGACCACCATGTCATCCCGTGTTACTCATGCATATGTGGCTAGACATGTATGTAATTTCAAAAATATTATAGAAGTTCCAAAAACCTATCAAAATTGAGGGTTGATGAAATTAAAATCCTACCCCTAGATGGCTATTAGGCTATGTTAAATACCGGGCCATTGGGAGGAGAAGGGGTTACATTCTATGCTATTGTATTTTGTTCCATAGTAGAGCAAAACAATTGGGAGTGGGAAATTAGAGAGCATAACAGAGGGGGTTAATGTTCTGTAGCATCCTAATAGACCACATGTATCAAGTAAATCCATAGAGAGTGCATTCTCCTTTGTACTTGCATTATTTCCATACTAGAGAAAAGAGAGCAAAACAACCTCAACTTCTAGCTGGGTTTTTTCCCGTACGAGTTTCCAAGAGAAAATCTTTGTGTTATTTTGTGAATGGTGTGTGATTGTATTTCATTGTTCTATATTTTCCACATTTTATCTATTTCATGCATAAGCAGAAATTCAATAACTAAAGATTATGGAATCTAAAGGAATTTAACCTTCATAGTGTAGATTTCAATTTTTTTTATCAAATCTGTTGGGACGAACTGTTCCATTGGAATATCCACGACACTTTACATATCATCTATTGTATTTTGGAGGCAAGTAACTATGAATCAAATAAATGAACTTTTAAGTTTAATATATATTTTTGAAAATCTGTGTAAAACTTAAAATTTAATCAAATGGGTATTTGGACATGTATTTTGGTGAATGAACATTTATGTGAATTGTGGCTTATGCTGGAAAAAACTGTTTTCCTTTCTATATTTGGCAAATGAAGTTTGAAAATGTTGTTTGTGTACCCAGGTTTGATGCAATGGAATTCATATTAATTTATATTAACATTTTTTTCCTATTCAATAATTAGAAGTGACATTGTAATAAAATGTAGATGTTTTCCTTTTTGTTTTGTTAATTACTAAAATTGATTTGCAATGTGAAGTAATAAAGTGTAGATGTTTTCTCTTTTGTCTTGGTAATTACCAAAAATGATTTAAATATGAATTTACTTGAATTTTAGAAGGGGCATAAATAGTTCTCACATTTTGTTTTGCACCATCTTAAATCGTTTGAAGTAGCTCAAGGAATTAATTTTAAGAGGTTTTCAATATTATTGTATTGGGTAAAAATTAGATTGGAATATATGTTTTGTTATAACAAAAACAACCCCTTAATGAAGCGATGGTGTCACTCTTCCCCTAGTGCGCAATGGCTAGGGTTTAACCTTGGCCGCTCACGGCCTCTGCATGAGCCGGGCTTGCAACCCGTTTCATTCTTCTTCGTCGGCCATGGTCGCCGTTGCGTATGTCTTTGTGGGTGCCCCAGGAAGTGGGGACTTTCCTTCCTTCTCTGTGTCTAGACAAGTTTCTATTTCGCAGTCCGGGCTTCTTTTCGTGATGTTGTTCAACGAGACTTTGCTCCTTTTTCTTTGTCTCTTCTAGTTCTGGAAGCCCCTCCCCTTGTCATTCCCATGGGACAAGATGTTGAGGAGGAGGAAGAATACTATAGATCCATGAGTTTGGTCTATCGTTTCAATTGTTTTTGGCCAAAGTTATTTGATCTCAACAGTTGGATCTCAGCTACCTGGATCCTTATTATGCAACAACAAGCTTTCATTCATCCTTGTGCTAAAGGATTCTTCATTGTTGAGTTCGACATTGAGGAAGAT
>CBVK0101100531.1:0-11516 GCA_900067695.1 Picea abies | reverse complement strand
AAAATAAGAATCAGAATGGGAAGAGAATCACCGAGACGAAGCTCACTGGAAAGAAGGCTAGGAAGCTAAGTAAAAAAAGAGCTAAGATCGACAGGCTACAAAATATTCCAGAGGGAGCCTCGCAGAAGGAAAACTTGCCGAATTTGAACTTCACCGAGATATCAGACCAATGACATAGGCCACTTCACCGAGGCGAAGAAATATAGCTGTTAGAGGCCGATATATCCATTCGACTGCCGCTCCAAACGGATCAGAAAGCATTGATGGATCACCACTAGACCATTGGACCGCACCATAATGGACAACACATGAATTAATGAGGCTCATACCCATTGCAAAACAAACTATTTCCAACATCGCCTATATATGTCGTCACGCTATGCCTGAAGAACAATTTTGCCAATTGAGAATTTGAAGCCCGTGGACTAGCAAGTGTATACAGTGATCATCGTGCCCTTGTTGTTCATTCCTGTGTATTGTCTAAGATCATTGTGACCTCAATCATTTCTCCTGAGCGTGTATGTCCGACGAGCTCACCACAGTCGAAGAATCTGTAACAGAATTTCTGCTTGATTTAATGACTGAGAGAGTCATGTCAAAAAGAGGAGTATCCACAGGTGTTTAAGCATCATCAATGAGAGGACTGGAAGCCTCTCTTTCCACTGCTTGAGCCTGACCATCCTGACAGGCCGATGAGAAGTGTACTAAACAAAAAGACGATATTGCGAATGCCAAGCTGATTCTGAGCATTCTACCTGCCTACCTACCCCCTCTAAGTAGCGCCATCAACTGGGACAGTGTGCCTAGATATTTTGACTATGATTTGGTCATGATGTACCTCCTGAAAGGGATATGCGCAGTTCAAGCCGACCAGGATAAGCTCGCAACATTGAAGTTTAGTGACTTCAACCTTGGTGACAGGAAGGCTTACAACATGCTCGCCCCGCACAAGTATCTGACCATAATTAAAGGCAAAAATTCAAATATTATCCTGCAGTCATGGACCCAGAACCTCGCACAGTCCACACTTCTCAATGTGATGAATATCCCACACTTTGGAAGACACAAGGAAGTGAACACATGCATTAAATTTCTATTTTCCTCATACCACAAAGGATACTTATGGTTGAACCACTGAATTACTATGGATCCAACCTTGATCAACCATATCACAGGGCTTAGTATGCAAGGCCCTGACTTGCAATAATTTTACCCTAGAAAGACCTTAGACCGAGCATTAGCACAGAGGATCAAAGAGACTTACGATGATGTCAATAAGGGAACACGATGCTACAAGGTAGCCTCTATACAGAGTGGTGCAGTGCACCTTGCATGCCAGCTGATCGCAGGAAAGCTAGTTCGCAAGAAATAGTCCACCCAAGTGACTAGATTCATCGTTGACCTAGCAGGGAAGTGCACAAACAGACTCCAAATGAATTGGGCCCAATACCTGGTAAAACAGCTAGAGCTTGATTGAAGGGAAGCACAAGACCAAGGATATGAGTTCCACTTCAGCTAGCTTCTCATACTGATCACATTCATTACATGGGAGATGCCGGAAGTTGTAACCTTCCTAGACATCGATCCCTTTGAACCATTGGACGCAAATTTCAGTACCCTCTGGTAATCAAATGATATGGACAAGAAATGGAAGCCAAATGTCATATTCCAAACTTACTACAACCAGTTGAAAGTAGCCATCTAGTCTGAGCCTCGTATGACCCCGAATACCATCCTCAGGTTTTGGCCCCTAATGAAGTTCAACATGGACCATCACTTCATTTATATAACAACACACTCAGACAACCATAAGAAGTCGTTGCAGTCCTATTACAAGATTACAGAGGAATATTTAGAGGAAATCACCAAGGAATGGTTAGTGGAACTCCTTATCCTAGCCAACCCTATGGAGTTGTCTGATGTAGATAGTCCGGAAGCTATGCAGAATACACCCAGACCTAGTAAAAAGAAGCCTGGAGAATTTCAGGATGTAGACAACACATCCGTGAAGACTATGTCTATGTCACCAGAGAAAGGAGGTGTTGGTGAAGAGATCGGAAAGGAAACATCGCACAATGATGAGGAGGAACCCTCGAAGAAAATAAAGGTGTCCCCCAGAAGCCTTCATCCAGAAAGAAAATGAAAGCAACCAAGACCAAGTTAGAGACTATCCTCACCCCAGATGAATTTAACTTCATCATTGCTACATTGAACGATGCTTTGCTAGAGATTGTAGAGAAGCAGGAAGCCAAGCAGGAGGTGATGTATAGTCAGATCAAGATAGATATCCAAGGAGTGAAATAGTCACTTCAGTCAAGGTGTGTAGTCTCCACTTCGCCCCTGTCATTCGGAACACTAGAAGAAGGAGATGAGCCAACTCAACTCCATCAAATCATGGATTCATTTGAGACCCGACTTCGAAAAGAACAAGATGAAGTAGAGAAATCCATCCAGGATTTGACACAAGTACAGGGAGTACTTGAAGAACAACATAGTGTTGCAAAACAAGAAAAGAGTGCTCTCTAAGAAAAATGGAATGAAGAGAAATCACAACTACAACAAGCAAAGGAATAGTTGTTGGCGGAGAAACTGGAGGTAAAGGAAGTGGTCAATAGAGAACTTCTCCCTATGACATTCATTGAGGTACAGACTGAATAAATAATCCCACAACAGGTGGCACAACGTGAATATGTGATCCAGAAGCTATGGCAGTGCATCATAGATCTAGAGCTTCACATTGTACCTGAAACCCACAGGAGGTAAGAGACCTAACGGAAGCAACTGCCCGCAGTGCAGTTGGTAGATTAAAAAATATTTCCTTGGAATGCAAGCATCTGAGTAAGAGGAGTGTTGAGACTTACGAGAACCTCACAGAGAATCCAGAGTTACAGGCATTGCAGTCACAGCTCCAAGGAGAAAAGAAGCACACCGATATGTTACACGCACAGTTGAAGGCCTTAACACTAGTTTAAAGAATGCAGAGGTTTTAATAAAAATGCACGGCCCAACAACAGATGCACACGATTCAAAGTAAAGTGATGGAATTCTCTCAATGACTTCAAACAGTGCAAGAGAAGACATGCCAATTTTTCACTGAAGTTGAAAGCCAAGAAGCTGAACTAGAATAGGTCGTCATCATAGAAGAACAACATCTAGAAGGGCCAGTGAATGACGTAGCAAACCAAGAGTTCACTGAGCAAGAGGCCATAGCATTGCAGTAGGTTGAAGTTGCTCGAGCTAAGCTCAAGGCTTTCGAGGCATAATTGATCAGACCAAACTGACTTGGGACAAATCACAGGTGAGTTTTGGGGACCTATTGGCCCTTGACCAAGTTTTGAGATAATCTTGGTCATGTTTGACGGTTTTTGGGACTTCACCAGCCTATCGAATATGGAGCTCCAGATGAAGTGGAGATTGGGGAATCTCGTTCCACTTTTGGGGCCCTTTTTGGGTTTTGGGAATATGTAATGGGNNAGGGATGTTGACCTGTGGGTTTACCCACTCTTAAGCCACTTTTGTATGTATAAATAGAAGGATAGGTAAGAAAGTAGTAGTAGTCGAATATTGTATCTATGTGATATAGGCTAAGTGCCACTTTTGTATGTATAAATAGAAGGATAGGTAAGAAAGTAGTAGTAGTCGAATATTGTATCTATGTGATATAGGCTAAGTTCCAAGATGGGATCTGTGTGATAAAAGGTTTTGTGCATTCTGTATAGACTTGCAGAGCTTAGCGCAAGTCTTTGTGTGAAGATATAGAAGGCTTTGTGTTGTAAGGCAAGGAATAAGGATCTAGCGAGCTACGCATATCTTTTGTCTTGTGTGGAGTAGTGGTTTCTAAGGCTATATGCTTGTAACCGATTGGCCAATGATAATAAGGAAGAGTTGGTGGACGTAGCCCCAGGGTGGGGGTGAACCACGTAAATACAGTGTTGTCTGCTTTTTACCTTGTTCTGATGCATTGATGTGATTATTTGCTAAGTTCTTTGAGATGAGTTGATACATATGATATGCATTCTTATGCTCAGTGCTTATGGTTCATAGAATGTTAGATATGATCCATGTGTATATGCTAAGTGCTTGATTTGTTAGATCTGAATAACATGTTGTTGTTGAGTGCTTGAATATTCTAGTTCATGGTGAATGCTTCGAGGATCTGTTATACCAATGAAGTGGTTATTGATTTCATAATAAAGAACCATTAGTGCTAAGTTCTATATTAAGAGTTATAATCGCATATCTGTGTCCCAGCTAAGGTTGCATACACTTGAGTCCTGCAACCACCCCTGCCTCTACCTCGTGTGAGACTTCATATACTTCGTAGGTGTTGCCAAAAGGGTCATTAGTTAGGGTTTTGTTGGTGTGTTGTCATAGCATTGAACCCTAGGTCTTCTCCTATGTCAATACTCGCTAACAAAGGATCTAGCTTTGTTGGGTTGTCAAAGCAAGGTGGCTCCTGCACTAATTCAAGTGGCTCACTCGAGGCCAAATTCAACAGAAATGTACTCATATGATGGGGAAACTAAATGCAATGGATACCATTGATTAATAAAGGGGGAGGATTGATCCAGGTGTATATCAGTGGCCACCCACCTATTCCAATTGAATCATCTTGGTAGTTTTTTCAATTGGCAACGTTTTCCTAGTTTTCGGGTCCTGAACTTTCGAGGACATTTTGAGGCCCTAAAAAACAATTTTAGGGATTGCCATAGTCAAATTATAGATGGATTCATATTTTTATGGAATAATTTATATTCCTTGGATATATCTTTCCAATGGTCTATCTTGCACCTAAAACAAAGATCGTATGAAAAAGTTACGACCCCTTGAAGTTGATGCACCAACTTACCCTAACGAGGCCCACATGATGTTTGGTGCTTCATCTCCTAGGGTTAGGTTTTTGGATGTATAGGGTTTTGACATTCATGTTTATTTTAAAAATGATATTAGAGCCTCATTGTAATCATATTCTTGTGAATGAGCGCATCTGTCACATCTCTTCTTAGAGATAAGTTGTCAACATTCAAGCAAGCTTGTTTTCAGTCTACATTTTAAAGTTTCATAATATTTCTTTATTGAATAGAATACAATTGTATTGCATATATATTATTGTTCATTGTGTCTCTCTTTTAATAATAATAATAATATTTTTTGTTCATTTCATTATAATCATAAAATACAGATCATTACTAACATATAAGATAGATTCTCAGTCTACTTTTTATTTTTGCATCGTCCTATGACCTTGATTCACATGCTCTAGGTACGAACCCATTTATTACCAACACAAAACCTTCTTGTTGTTATTAGAAGTGTATTTATTAAGTGGTAGAGACTTTCCAAACATGGGTACCCTAGTTAGAACACTTTTTCAATTTGGTGCCCATGCATAAGTTACTCCATATGTCCAGGAGTCCCCTATAGTCCCGATATGAATTTGCATTTGAACCTCATTACTCTTACTCAATATCATTCTGACCACTACCTATGGGACTCTCATTGAGTCTTGGTTAATATTGTTTCCAACTCCTGAAAAAATGAAAAGATTGTTGAGTGAAATTGTTTCTTTCATACTCATTAAATGTCGTTGAAAGGACATCTATTTTGGTATAAGTTTAACCCTTTTCTGGACCAAATATACTACTTATGAAAAAATGAATATTTTGGTCACCATTGGCTAGAAGAGTTCTCCTAGGTATTATTTTATACATTCTTGGGCCTAGGGGACTAAATCTATGAAAAGGGACACTTTAGAGTTAAGTTGTAATTACATCCCACTCTCCTTCTTGCATTGTTGAGCCTAATTTCGTCTCCCACTTTCTCATTATAATCCCCTTTCCCCATAAATTCTCATTATTAGCCAAGCAATGCCTTACATATATCCTTTTCACCTTAACACCTTTACACAAAGAGGAAACATACCCCCAAGTGTTCATGTCCTTCATGCATACCCTTGCATTGAGCATAGGTATGTTCCACTTCTTGTAACTAGTTGCTTACTTGCGACACTCATTTCCTCTCTTGTATCATAGCATTTCTTTTACTATGAAGAAAAAAAGGCAAGTGGGAAAATAATATTATCTCACATCGACAGTGGTTGTGTTTCCTTTGAATAGAGAATAAAATATTGAGTCTGTTTCATCCAAGGTTTGGTTTTAGTGAGACCTTAGGAAGTTGAGCTCATTACTTGGAGTTTCCTCCTCCAACTGGTTATTCTTTCAGTCTCTATGGAGAGTTTGTTGATGCCTCTTGTGTCATAATTTTTTTCTGATAATTAGTGTTAAGTTTATGCTTCCTAGGTCACATAAGCATGTGTCATCCATTCCTCACAACTCTTGACTTTGCATGCCGATTACCCCCCTACAAGTGAATCTTAGAATCACATAAATTTGTTTTCCTACCTTGCACCCTGGACCTAGTTTCATCATTGGTAGGTGACCTTGAATCCAACAGATGATATCTCTCCATTCATCAATGACTAGGGGGTTTCCCTTATGTTCAACGACAAGAAATCTATTCACATTTGGATTTGTGCAGTGTCTTGGATTCCATTGGACCCTATTAGTGGTTTCCTCACCTTTGTCGACATTTTTCATTATTGGTTGCTAGTTAGAGGGTCTCTTTCATGTACTACTTGCATCTAGTGCATGCAAGAGACACACATGATCGGTGGTTTGTGAACATCCTATTCATCTGAGTTCTCCCTAACCATCAATATATTGCATTGTACCTCGCACTTGATGATGAAATATGCCTTAATTATCTCCTTTAAACATGTCTCATTCCATCAAATTCATCTTATCTATTCTTGAATAGAGATCTAGAGTCATAAGAGTACCTAGAGGCCTGTAGTCATCAATGGAAGGTTCTCCCACCATCGACAATTGGGAATACATCAATGTATCATGATCGATGGATTATTCAAGTGTTTGACCTCAACACTTTTATTCGCACTTGTTGAATGTACTTGGTTCCTTGACACCTACTTTCATTATCGATGGGTTGTATCGCATTTGTTAATGGTATACCTCAATGATTGGTAATCAAATGAAGTCTCATTGTTTTTGACTTCAACTCATTTATTCATATGATCTATACTTGCACCTTTGGTGGATAGTGTATAAGACCTCCATTTTATAGTATCAACATCCCATATCTGTTGTTGTATTTCATCGAACCAGTACCTATATGACTTCAGTGATCATGGAAGATATGATTGTACTCCATTGTATACATATATATTCAACTAATTTTGATAATGGACTCTACTGTGTCTTGTTTGTGACTATGAAAACCTATGTAATATGTCTGCTTTGTATTTCCTATTCATGTCCATGAAAAACTATTTTTTATACATCCACATGGATCTGCAGTGTAATCAAGTTTGACATCCATGTGTACAGAGTCAATATGAATTGTAATATTCTCATGAGTAACTAGTTCTTCCATTAGAGTCCTCACTACTCCACTTCTATGAATTATAATGTAATTTGGCCATCATGAATGCTCCTTTGACCTCACACATTAGGGGGCATCTATTATAGAAATTTTTTCCACACTCCATGCATCTTTCTTTGATGGAATTCCATTTCCCTCTGCAGACTCAAATTCCCCTTTTTGTCCATTCCAAAGTTAAAAATTCAAATTTTTATACATATACATGGGACACAATTAGACAACTTGCATATACATAGGTTGCTCCATTAATGCAGCCCATGTACATAATTTTTTTTGCTCAAAAATTAAAAAATATGTCAAGTTTCCATGCCATGTCATGAGATCCATGATGCTTGACCTTCCATATACTGGAAATGCTCTGAATCGACCCTTCAATTCCATTTTAAGGATATAAATTGATCCATATACAAGCCTTGAAAGGAAAATTGATGATCGAGAGCAAAGACACTCTAGAGAAATTTCATCTCATAGTGACTCTGCATCCCTTTGTCCTTGAAAGTCTAAACTTCATGTGTGTTTATCCCCCAAGATATTCCTATATTGAGAATGAGAAACTCAATTACTCCTACTACTTCTGAGCTTGCCTTTATGGAGGATTGAAGTGATGAATGCCCATCTGGAGGGACTTATTTTCTTATTTTTGATATGTGTCATTACAGAAGTTGGTCACTTATGTAATTTTTTTGATTACATTAATAGAAATACTCTTTTCTCATCCAATTATATGTTGCAAATATTTGTATTACCTTCCATGGGAATATTTGTTATACATGTTAATGGATTATGTAATTTTATATGCTAATGTTCTATATAATATCCATATGCTTGTGTATATCGGATGTTGAGAACAAGTTGCAGGTATCAAGATTTGGATCTTGAGCTCAACCGTCGTCTTCTTCGGATGTCTAGACAAGGTAGGATTCTAGCCTTCTCTTGTTAGAATTTCTATTTGTCTAGTGTTCTTGAGATGATAGTGGATTTTTGGGCCTTTTGTTGTGGTTTACACCTATTTGTTGGTTTGATATCTCTGCATTATACCTTTAACATGATTGAACTGGGTTCAAATCTACTGGGGTTCCAACAAAGCCTCTAAAACTATTGGCCTTCCTAGTAAACCAGAAGGCAATGAAGTACATAGAGTGCATTGCACAGTCTCACCTGAGATAGTATTAATGGGTGACTGCAATACTCAAGTGTTTGTAGTCCATGATTGAGTGGATACATGAGAAGTGTGCACTGAGAGTTCTATTTAACTTATTAATTAAATATACTGTCATTCCCAATTATGCACATAATATAATCAACTCATTCACTCATGATGCTAATATCTACTCATAAACAGTAAAAGAGACCCAATCATTCAATCACATAACACATGTTTTACCATGGTTCACCCCCCCTAGGATACGTCCACAAAGATCTGGCTCTTAAGCTCTTCTATTATGGCAGTTCCAAAACTATAGCGCCACGCACTTTACAACTCATCCTCAGTTGGGTCAAGATCTATTATGAGGCAGATTAGATCACACCAAACTCCTCAGCCTATTATCTAACCCTCGAGATATACCTTTCTTCCCCTCTACAACTCTACAACTTACAAAACTAGGTTGTATCACAGAGTATTAAAAACTAGTTATCAAAACATGACTCCTTCTTACCATCGTCTCTCCAGACTCTCTAAACACGAATCTAGCTCTGCTTCCTAGAATCCCTTAAAGAATCCCTAAGCATATATATATATATATGTGTGTGTGTGTGTGTGTGTGTGTGTGTGTGTGTGTGTGTGTGTTTGGCTCATCATCCATTACAATGTATTACAAAAACCCTAACCCTAACGCTGTTAGGTATTCCATGCATGAGCGTGTGTTTCTCTTCCTTCCAGCTGTTGCTTTCCTCATGCATGCCTTCCTTCTCAAAATAACATTTCTTTCTGATTTGGCCTACTTCCAACAAGCCCCCAACACTAACATGTGGCTCATACCAAGACACCTAATATCTGTGTGCTTCGTCAATCTCCCTGGTGATCACTTGGAACTTATCCATGAGCTTTGTTGCTTGTGTTTGGGCTTGCAGGATATTCTCCTTTAGTGTGTCCAATATCTACACTGCAATCTCGTCATTGACCATCCTTGCACATTTTTCATAGGTTTGTGCCATATATGTTTTTTCTTCCTCTATCAGTTCAATGACCTTTGTTGTTTGCTCTTGGATCTGTTCCATTTGATCCTAACGCTCTTTTTTCCACATCTATGAAATTATGAGTTCTTCCTGTTGTTTCTTCATGTCTTGCACCCCTTTGATGTACTTTGTGATCGACATTGTCTTTTTCCTCTACTTAAGGTCTTGGGTAGCTGCACTTATCCTTTCTCTTTCATGGTCCCACTACTGGATCCATTGATCCTCTTCCAACTTCTTCCATAGTTGTGTTTCTTTCTCGAAAAAGTCATCCACCATGTGGACTTGTCATTCTATCTCTTGTATCTGTGTTGTTTCCTCATGTTTCCTTTTCTCCCTCACCTCCGGTGGAGTGGTAGGTGTGAGATTCTCCTAGAGATTCTAGATATCCTATTGGTATTGATCAAATTTCTGCAAAATCTAATTAGTCTTCTTTGTTGCAGTGAGTTTGGTTGTTTGAGGGTTCTTTGGGATCTTCCCATAGGATATGACCATGTTTTTCTCTAGTCCCTTCACGTGTTCCCTCTCTTCTTTGGTCTCAATATTTTCCTGCTCAAATACCAATTCCATCTCATTGCGGTTAGCCTTTACCTACTTCAATTCTACTATATCTATACATGCATGAGACTATACCTCTTGTGTAACACTGACTTGTAGTTTATATAGTGCCTTGGTTGGTATCTGTGGTAATACCAACTGTAGTTGAGCCAATTCCTTTAGGGTTTTCTTCCCCACGATTTCATCCATGTGAAACAAGTTGGGTGTGATGTGAAATGTTTAGCTTGGTTGTTCTATTGTTTGGATTATATCCTACTTGCTTTCTCTAGGTTCTCCTCCTTTATTTGATGTTTATAGGCTCGTTTCTACATTGCTACCGACTACCTACACTTCCCCAATATGCATGAGGATTTGTCTCATGTATGCCAACTCTTCTTCATTTATGTCCCTTTAGCACGCAACATTCTCAAAATCCTTGAATGTGCGATCCTAGACCACTTGGGCCACTATTTCTTCATCATCCTCTGTGATCATGTATTCTAGAGGCATTTTATGTGCCTTTGTATTCTTGCATGCACCCCCCATATGGGTGGCTAGCTTCTTAGTCTGGCTTGGCTGCTATGGAGTAGCAATTGATGTAGTCCCTTGTGCAGCTTTAGCCTATTTCTACAGTACTTGGGGTGCGTGTTTGTTGTTCTTCTTCCCCATATGGACTCTTGTCTTGGATATCCCCCCTTTCTTCTACTGTGGCTTGTTCTGACTTGTCCTTGGTTTCTTGGGATTTTTTACTTCCTGGGGATGTGTATGTTCTTATATTACCTCCTCCTTCTCTATATATACGAGTATTTCTCGAGTAAGGACTGGAAACCTCCATTCATCTTCCCAATCCTTAATGGCCATTTGTATGTCCCCCTTCATGATGCAGTAGCACAGTTGTAGCCATTACTTGAGGAGGTTCTTCTGTGTGTGGATCCACATCACATGTCTAGTGGCTTTGATGTTGTATATCCCTTGATAGTGTGCAACAACTTTTGATATTATCCTCCAAGTGTTAGAAATGGTGTAATGTAGGTCGCAGATATATCCTTCGAATATAGTTGCATTCATTCTTCTATTCTTGGCATTCAAGGCAGCTCCAATAGATAAGTATCGTGCTCCATGGAAGGGTTTGGGTCTGATTGTTGTATCCTTTTCATCACCTAAATAATAAAAATAAGGACACTTACAAGTCCAGTTGGGTTATACAGACAGGACAAATATGAATGCAATAGTTAGAAACATCAATAATAAGAAATAAACAAACAACTAAGCTAATAACAATAAAAGAAACTAAAATAGAGTGCATAAGGGAAATAGAACAAAAAATAAACAACATTCATGCCACC
>CBVK0101100530.1:0-10963 GCA_900067695.1 Picea abies | reverse complement strand
TACTTTCTTAGATTACATCACTAGGGAAGTTTAAAGGTTTTGTAACGGGCCCATACATTCCCATAAGTCCACAATCTAGGATAGTTGTTGAAGATTTCTAATATTAAATCATACTAGGGAGTTAAAGTATTGGTAAGGACCCATATGTTCACATGCTAGTTCTCTAGGGACTTTAAAATTCTGCAAGGTTGTACCAATGGCATTTAGCAAATTAGGTAATCAAGACTTGTAAGGACCACATAAAGTCCACATGTAGCAAGGTGACACCTAATGTATTAAAAATTTGGCACACTTTTACTTGTTCACACACAAAGTCACTACTCACTCACATAGTTTCATTTAGAATCATGGAGGTTGAAGTAATTTTCCTCCAAAGGGATCCCGAAACTCCCCACCCTTTTCTTAACAAAACTATCCACTCCCACTTAAATTCAACAAGGTTGGTTTACACCCACAATCTCTCAAACAACCACATCTAAATTTTTTCTAAAAAATCACTAAGTTTTCCTCCACAGGAGGTTCCAAAAGAATTTTTTTAGTCTAGGTAGGATCTCGGGGATAGACATCCAAATAACTCCCTGTTATCTGGTTCTCACATCTTCAAACAGTAGAAGTTGTCAAATAAGGAACTTTAAATCCTCTAAGTCAAGTGTTCCTAACACCATAAGGCAGGGAGATACCCATGAAGGGTCGAAGGCCGAGGTCCAATTTCTCTATGCATGCCCCCTTGAGGCACCCACCTCTTGGAAGGGATCCATCTCATGACCCATTTCTGAAGCCGAAAATCTAAATGCCACACTTTGACCGAGGTACCTAGTGACCCAATTTTAGGACATCTACCCAGGTGGAAATTGTGGGATGCAATTGCACCTTGATTATATTTTGTGTGGCTATTGGGAAATATCGCCAGCTCTTTCGGGATATGACTCCTCTACCCCTCATTATAACTAATTGTTTCATCCTTCACTAGTTCCTCTTGCGATGTCTTCAAACCCCACCGTTGAGTGCTATTGGAGGGTCCAGTGCTATTTTGAGATGAAGGATGTTACATCTATTAGGGCATGAGAATTTTTTTTCTTTGTTCTACCACGTGGACAAAATATACCTACCCACATGTATGCTTCTTTATCAATTGATTTATGTATGATGCTCTTGTGATTACATGAGATTGAAAGATATATTGTGAAGGTCCAAAAAATTATAAAGACTCTTGTTCATTTATTTCTCTCATCACCAATTGCACACATCCACTTTTCTATTTGGACATCATAGGGGACCCATAGAATCCCCGTCGTTCTAGACGCTTGATAAATCTCCCTCCTATTCTAGGGGGTGTTCCTAGTCTTTCCATCTCATAGGCTCCACCTTCTCACACCCTTGTGAGTGCTACTGTCTTGGGATCTGCTTTCCTTGGTTCCACTTTACTTGGGTCCACTTCCCAAGGTAAACCGTCCACTCTCTCTCCTTTACAAGGAAGCAGGGGGAAAACTTCTTCCCAATGAGGAAGTACAACCCCACCTAACACCCCTCAAGGGGAAGGTACACAAAAAAATCACACCATGGCTGGAACTATTCCTCCACCGCCACCATAGATTCCCTACTTGGCTTCCCTCAACATACCAGATCTGAATAAGCTCCCCAATGATCCTATATTGCATGAACCCACATGGCCTACAATGCCTACCAAACTACCTTTAGAAATCCCCAAGTCTAATGGGAAAGTGGGAGATGACCTGGCCATTCATATCATGAACTTCCACTTATGGTTCTCTTCAAACAACATCATGGAAAAATCCATCCGATTGAGGTTATTCCAATGCATGCTTATTGACCCATCAACCAAGTGGTATGTAGAAGAAACATCTGGGTCCCATGTGACCTTTGAATCTTTGGCCAAAGCATTTTTGACCTTATTTCAACTACCAATCCGTCATGAAAATGGTCTCGAACTACTCTCAGAGTTTAAACAAACCTCCGCCACACATATCGCTGACCACATTCATGAATGGCGTAAGTGATGTAGTCTATGAAAAGATGAAGCCACCAAGCAACAATGCCTCAATTGGTTTCTAAAATCACTTGTTTCCTTCCTTACCAAGGATGTGGCTGCCACCTTCCCCCAGTCTGAAGAAGAAACCATCGGCAAGGCTCAAAAATTCAAACTCATTTATTCATAGTCATGATACTTATATACGGTACTACCAGATGCCTCGATCTGCATGCCATTCAGTCAGGACAAACTTGGGATGTCTCACTCAGCAGATGGATTGATTGGTACCACAACACACCACAATCCACACCCCCAACAACCACCTATGTATGGAACACCTCAATATTCGTCGGTATATGGAGGACCACCTTAACATCCTCATCCCCCTTATCAACAACCATACCTTATTGCCCTTCCTCCACCAATAAGTGGACCACCGTCGACACCCACAACATGCCCAACTATCCAACAAAGTTTTGGTACCCCCTATACTTCAGCTTACACCCTAAGCACTAGTGAAAGTGTTACCTATAGATTATTTCCACAAAATAATATGTACTTTCCATTTCTTGGCCCTCCACAACCCATGGCTCCACCACAAGGAAACTCACATGCTGGGGTTAACTTTGTTCAACCCTCTCCCATTCAAAAATATCAAAATTTTGAACATTTGAATACAACAAATCCGACCCATCAGTTGAATAATGCCAAAAAGAAAGGAAAAAACCGAAACAATAATAATCCAGGAACATGAGGGAATCATTCCCAACAGAACCAACCTATTAGGGGAAACCAGAATCAAAGGAACCAGAACCCCCAAGGGGGAAATAACAACAAATTCCAAGGGAATAATAACAAAAATATTCGAACAAACTTCCCTTGTTCCCTTTGCGGTGAGTATGGACATTATACTCACCAGTGCCCTCAAATCATTGACTTTAAATGGATGAAAGAATCTAGAAATGGACTACATCCCCCAACATCTCCTGCCCCACCATAGGCCCCTCAACAATATCTACAACAACCACCCCCAACTGTGTTTCAAAACCCCATTCCATACCAAGGGGTGATGAACACCCAACAGGAGGTGCATCTGGCCCCATCACAAATGGGATAGTATCCAAACCCAAGCACTCCTGCAGATCGTACTATCCTCCTCACTAGAGAGGAAGAAGTTCTTCTACAAACAGAGAGTCATCAATACAACGCACCCCCTGAATCTACTCCCACTACCTAGAAATAAACCCCAGACACAATTGGAACACCTTTGATGATTCCTCACGCTAATAATGAAACACCCCTTCGTATTCCTCTCATCCCATTACGATATAATGTCAAAAACCCTCAGGCTAGGGAGGCACACAATTATAGTCTGGTCGATGATTTGGCACAATATCCTGTCCTACTCAACATAATTCATTACTTTCCTCCTTGGGGGAAATTGACTCTGCTAATACTCGACTCATCACCTTTGATATTGATAGTGGGGAACCCTGTCTCCCCACTCTGGTCACTTTCCAAATACCGGTCAAAATCTGAAACATCACAGTTCTTTTCTACATCATTGATGAAGGTGCATCTACATGCATCATGTCCAAAACCATATGGCAGAAACTTGGCTCCCTGACCCTATACCATCTGCCATTACTATGAGATATTATGATGGATGACCATCCTCTCCTGAAGGGCTCTTTCAAAATTTCCCCATTGAACTCGAGGGAAAGACTATCCTCATTGACATTGAAGTTATCAATCCTCCTCTTGATTACAACATCTTGTTCAGATGTCGCTACATGTATGCTATGAAGGATGTGGCCTCTTCTGTGTTTTGCACAATGATGTTCCCCCACAATGGGAATATCATCACCATCGACCAAGTGTCACATTACGAGCCAAACACTTCCTCCAACATCGATAACATCCTACCCTTTGTCCACACTAATCCTGATGCCTACCCACTCATTGAGATGGGTACCTAAATTTTCAAAGACCCATCCTTGCTAGGAACATACCATGGAGCACCTACGCTCATACATCCCTCAACACAAGTATGTTTCATCTCATCCAAAGGAACTGAAATTGGATATAGCCTCCCTCCCATAGAGGCCTCTTAGCTTTTCGACATCCCACTCATCACAGAGCTCCTCCCTCAGGTACCACCTAAGAACTCTTTGGCTCCACCTATTCCCAATTTCACCCTCCCCGAAGGTCACATCCCGGTTTCGGAGACAGTCCCCCAAGCCATTGCTCAAATCCCCTTCTTTTAGCCCCCACAAGGTGTACAAGCTTTCTAGGTAGCTGCAATGCTTACCCTTCCCAATATGGAGCTGGAAACTCCAGTCTAGTATCTACATCCACCTATGATGGTCCCTCAAACATCCCTCCCTCCCCAAACCAAAGGAATCATGATGCATATTCCAATACTTACTCCAACCACACCACCCTCACCCCCACTAGCTAGCACCACTGCTATAGTTGGGGGAAGAAGGAAGAAGAAAGCTCCCATCTCTCCACTTCCTCCACGAGTTCAGCCTCCTTGCTCACTATGTGAGAAATATGGACACCACACCAATAAATGCCCATATCTCCTCGAGTTGTGCAATTTAATTCAACTCCCTCAAGAGATGACACCACTCCTCACTTCATCCAGTTCAACTAGTACTACCAATGCATCCCCTACCACAGGAGGCAAAGGACTGCAAACCAAATTCACATGTGCCATCTATTCAGACTATGGCCATTACACCCACCATTTCCCTGTACTACCTCACTTTTGGCAGACGCTAGCGGAAGTATGCTAGAGCTTTCAGCAAGATCCCCTTCCATCCACATCATCTCAAACACATGTCACTAACATCCATTATGTCATGACCTCAATCAACAAATGGATGATATGTCCTTTCTCTCTCTGTGAATCACTAGATCACTTCACCTACCAGTGTCCTAGGATTATTGAATATAGGTGTCGTCAACTGGCCCTTATTACCAATCCTCCCATCACCCCACCTCCGGTGACACCAGTATTCCCCCTTACTCCCTCTCTATATATGGTTTATATCTTCTTTCCTAAGCCTGAGGCACTTCCAACTCCTCCATCTTTCATAGATATCCTAGAGAAGGATTTGCCCCGAAATCCCCTCAATTCTCCAATTCATTTCCCCATGGAAATCTTATGCCCAACTACCACTTTCAACCCACAATATTTGCATCAGATGTGTGCATGTTTTCCCCACTTAGGTTCCCCCATGCGTGACTTTCCCAATTACAGTTTCGCACTCATGCATGTGGATCATTCGATCGCATATGCACTGGGGGGCCCACCCACACATAATCCTCTTGTATGACCATCTGTACAACCCTGACCAAAAAAAAATCCTACTTATTATGCAGGAGGTTATGACCACTAACCTGGAACTCGCTAATCCTAGATCGGTTGGTTTGATCTCCCAGAATCTTCAAATATTTCCTCAAACCTCTCGTCAATCCAGTATGACAATAGGTACAAATGAGGTGGCAATGTGGGCCCTACAGCTATATATAGTCCCTTTTTCCCAACTTCCATACTCAATTCCGGGAAATCTGAGCGTCCATTTTCCAATCCGTCTTCAACCATGGGATCATGATCCCACCACCTAAATAGTCACATTCCCCCATCCATTATCCATCCTTGGCCCCTGAGGATCCTTTTTCTCACATCATGCCTAGGTACACATGCTCATGTTTAAAATTCTCAAATAATTTTTATATGTTCTCTACTTTCAGATATCATTCATGGTGGGTATTTGGTTTTCTATGTGTGCAGGTACTTGGTCATCACCCACCAACATGACCTTTTCAGGTATATGTTTGATACTAGCATCTACTCATTCCCTTTGAATATTTTCCTCTAGGGTCCCACCATCTAGCTCTATAGTACTCACACCCCCACTGCATTTTAGTACTATCAACTGGTAGCACTCTCTCCCACATGAGTTTCCCCCATCGTAGTCCCCTCAAGAACTTTGAAACTCATGTTTTCTTCACCCCCTAGGGATGGGAGTCCCAATAGTCTTTTCATTCCCAAGAATAATCCGCATGCTCCTTCTCCTCATTTTGCTAGATTCCCCATAAAGGATTCCCAGTTAATCTCATTATGGTTCACATTTGACTACACCTCTGCAATATCATTAACTCTCTAGCTCATCCACCATCAATTTTCCCACCTACAGATTGTCCTCCATTCATTTACCTGATACATAAACCCACCTATGGGGCCCCCACCCTCCACCTATTTTCGAAGCTACTTGATCCCTCGTCGACAAAGCCATATTACACTGGGGAACCCATTTCTATATCTACACACTTCTCCCAACTTATTATTTATTCATTTTGTAATTGTACAAAGCCTTTGTTTCTATCCTTTACCTAGTTTCTTGTCGTCACCTTTGGCAACCTTATTTTCCCGGCAAAGAAAACCATGTCACCCTTGGTTGGGGAATTCCTTAACTTATACTCTTATCGACATCATCCATAAAACCCCGATTATACCACAGTCCATGTACCCCAGATATCTGATTTTGTCCACTTTTTCATGCCTCTGGCACAATTGAACCCATGTCTAGTTGTCCCCCTGACACTAGATCCAATTTCATGGTCGTTGCCACTCATCCTTCACATATATCCCCAACCAAGGGTAGTCTTGAGTCTCCCCTCATCTTGACTTCATCCATGTCCCTCCTCAGTCCTTGATCTCATCTAGTGGATTTCATGAATCCCTTTTCTTCTTGCAGTCGTGTCTCCCTTTCTGTCGACATCAACACAGTTTCCAGAAGGGAGACAATATCTTGACTCTCATTACCTTTACAATTTTCCAGAAGGGAGACAATATCTTGACTCTCATTACCTTTACAATGAGGACTCTTGGATTGCACAGAGAGAACCATCATTACTCTTTGTTTTCATTGAACCCCATAACATTCAACTTGAACATCATCTCATGCTATGTTGGGTCTTACTGTGCGACTATTTGTAGTTATTTTATCTTCTCCAAAGACCTCTCAAATTTGATAGGCTATCAACGCATACATATCATCAACACTTATTAAAAGTGTCATCACCTCTTTTCAAAGTTTGTTCACTATTAGAATTGTCCTCTTCCATTATCAAACCACCCCGAAGGGTGCTGCAGTTATCTATGTCAACATACAATTTTAGTTATTGTCTAACACATTTTGAGTTACATGACACGAGCATGGGGCATGTCGGCCTCGTTTGTACACAGTTTTATTTTTCCACACCTCACGATGGGTGTGGGTCTCATAGGTTACCCTCTCCCTCCAATGGGTCTCTCTTGAAACTCCCCTCAACACTCTTTCTTACATAGGTAATATCAGTAGAAGAAACATTGATGTATTCCGGCGATACATATTCTCCTAACCCTAAATTGCACCAAACATGCATACCTGGAATCAAGCCATCTAAATTGCTATCTTTTCCAAGACATCACTAAAAAATCTCTTCAAAAAATCATTTCTTTGAAGGTGTACGCACTCTGCACCATCACTACCCACATACAAATGCCTACTGACCCACTATAGCCTGCGTACACTCACAAAATATTGAGAAAATTGGAAAATTGCATAGGATACTAGTTTCTGGGCAATTAGTTAATCGTTTGAATGCCCATAGCTAGTCAACCCAACCATTACTATCCCTTTTGGCCTATAAAAGAAGGGTTTGTGGTCCCATTGCAAGGAGAAGCACGAGAGAAAATAAACTCTGCCCATTTTATCAATCCCCCTTTGCCCCAATTGCAAAGCCCTTTACCATTTCCCTAAGAGAGAACTGAAAAAGGAGAAGAAGACATGGAAGTAGTTGGTGCATGGTGAAGAGGAGCCCAGGACCAAGTTCGAGGAGCAATGTCAATCTCATGTTGTAAGTGACTTTTTGTGAGATTAATATAAAGAAGTACTTTTTTCGTCTCGCCAAAAGACATCTTAAACTTATATGATTTGTTTACATTTCTTGTTTATGATCTCTAACACACTAATCCATATGTAGAATGCATGCTTGTAGTTTCTTGTTTTTCTTTTGATGAATGCATGTAAGCCTTGGGAGGAGATTTGTAGTTAGGAAACAACCAAGCACAAAGGGATCGACACTGGATGTGGAGTTTAAGGTAGGCCTCCGGGATCCCTCTTTCTTGTCTTTTATGTATGATTGTAGGGTAATGTTGGGATAGTGATTGAAAGTAGGAGACTTTAGATGGTTTTATCTACCTACACTTTAGATCGTTGGTCTAGTCCATAGAGGGGTTTTCCCACTATAGAAAAATTGGCGAACATACTGGGGAAGCCTCTAGGGTCTTTGGGGATGTTTCTTTTGGGTTCTTTGAATCAGTTTATTTATTTTTTTCTAAGTTTCTGTGAGATTTTGTGTCTTTAAGGGATGCTGGTATTCCATATCATTGCTCCCTGCCTATGTTGCACTGTTGTTTTTTCATTTTTTTGAGGAGTTACAGAGGTGTACACAGCCTATAGTGGGCCCGCATGCATGCATATGCACTCTTCCCTTGGACAGCCCGCATACATACGCTGGTTGTTGAAGTGTTAGTAGCGTTCTTGTTGAGAAATGTTTTGTAAAAATAAGAGATAGTCATCCTCTTCCCTATCAGGAGTCACACTTCTCATGGTTTTTCTTCATCTAGTACTAGTCTCTATTATAGCAATCTGTATCCTAGGTCTAACTTCAGTTTAGCTTTCTTTTGACAAAATATTTCTTGTGTTTTCTTGAAATAGGTTTTTTAGACAAGTTGGCCAGTCTTCTTTGATCTGCCTATTTGGTATTGTCAGTGACTCCCTGTGATCTACGATTGGACAAAAGCCATTTCTTGGTCCCGTCTTGTCATCATTTTTCCCATTTTTTCTTTGGAAGAAAAGAAAAGAATTCATTTTCAAATTTCTTGTTTTGAATCATAAAACAATAAAAAAAAATATTTCATTTCTTTGTTTGGTAAAGTATTTTAGGTTAATTTGCTTCATTTACCAAGGAAAAAGAAAGTTTTCTTAAGTTCTTTAATTGAATGCTTAGGAAATTAAGTAGCTCGTAGTCAAGAAAAATCTTGTTTTGAGTTTTTCTTTTCGAAGATCCGAGAAAAGTAGTTATGAAAAAGTTCGGTGAAAGAGTTTCAATTGGAAAATCCTTATTTGTGAAGAAAGAAGTACTTTTGTTTTCAGTATCATCTTATGCTCTTCTCTTTTGTCTCTTAAAGAAAATCATTGGTTTCACTTTCGTTCCTTTTGACTTAATACAACCACTAAAATTAACGCTTAATTAAAAGTTATTAGACTTTGTGTTTAAAGGGTTCATCAATTTAGTCTATGCTAGAGCCTTGGATTAGGATTGGAGAGGAAACTCTTCAAGGCTACAAAAACAAACATAAGAGTCTGATCTAGGGACTGCTTGAAAGTCTAGTAACCACAAAAGTTATCTGGGACCCCCCTCTAACACAGTGGATAAACACGAGGTTGTGTGCATAAAGGTAGTGGAGATAACCCCTCCAAATCCGGACCAAGCATAGTGGGGAACACATATAGAGGGCTTATCTTGGGATTCCGTTGATCACATTTTCCACAGAGCTTTGTAGGTCTCAAATCCATTCAAGGTCCTCATTATTCTTCTAGAAAACTTTCTCTCGATACCCTTGATAGGTTTTGGGATTGATATCCTGCTCATTGCGGTCCACCCGACTGTCGACTATACCCGCCTGGTGACTGTTAGCGCTCTAGAAACCTAGTTTCCTTTATCTTAGGGACTTACAAAGGTGACTATGGAGGTATACCATGGTACCTAGGGCACACATCGAGCCACACTTTTCCGAGTATACCTGGAGGGTTCTTCCATATTTGAGTTGCACTTACACCGGTAATTTTCTCTAGTGTTGGTTGTTGTAACTAATCTTCCAACTAGATAGTGATTTGCTTGTCTTACCTCACAGGAACCTTTTCTAGTGTGTCTTGTTTTCTTAAATGATTATAGAAATCCCTAGTGTGTCTTTGATCTTCTCACATAGTGGAGGATCATGAGTGCCACCGGTCATGAAGTTTTTTCAGCCTGCCATCGGTTGATCTAGAGCCACCCCTGCCACCACTAAGGTGAAAACTAGACTAGCAAGGGTATTTTGAGGTGACTGGGTTACAAGAAACTGTTCCCGACTCATCTCCAAGAGGAGAACATTTGATTCTAGAGGAGCCAATCATTTCTGACCTTGGATCGCAAGATCTTGGTCTGTATAACCCTCCAATAATTGATCTATTAGTTCCCATCGTACTACAGGTTCAACCTTACGAGCGTCAAGTAGTGTCACAAGCAGTGATGGAAAAAAATGCTACTACTTCTTCATGGAATAATCATATTTCCTCTACGACTGTCACTACAGGGGGTGTTTCGCCTCCTAACCAATCATCGCCAGTCTGGGCCACTATGGTATCGACTACCTCTTCCTCGGGAAATGGTATAATTTCTTCTGTGGCGGTGATCACTACTCCTTTCACCCAGAGTGTGACAGGCCCTCCGTTCCCATACGGGATGCCTGGCTTTTGTACGAGCACTATAATTTCCTAATCCACTCTATATACAATAGGTCTCGAGGTAGGGAGATCCAACGTTCCTCTGCAAGGATCTATGGGGGGAACTTCATCTCCCTATAATGCTTTCCCTTACAGAGGGGGTCATATACCTCCTTCGTCCCCTTCACTCGGCAGAGCTCACTAGCATTCTGTCAGGCTGAATGTAAATTACAGTTTGCTTGGAGTAGGGAGTCAAGGAATACTTTTTTATAGCATGCTAGTAGGTTCGACACCATTCTCTTTGTTTGACACATTTGGTAACAACTCTTTGTCGTCATCTACCATCTTGGCTAGAGGCAACCCTGGTTATGGACAAAAAAATCCTATGCAGGGTATTATTCCTGCACAGGGGGAAAACTTAGGAATT
>CBVK0101100511.1:0-14862 GCA_900067695.1 Picea abies | reverse complement strand
GTCCAATACCTAGGCTACATTGTTGATGAGAATGGGGTGCATGTTGATCCCACCAAGATCCATGTCATCCGTGACTGGCCAACCCCAATCACTCTCACTGAGCTTCGAAGCTTTTTAGGCCTTGTCAATTTCTATAGAAAGTTCATGTTGGGATTATCCCATATTGCATGGGCTCTTAGCCAAGTAACCATGGGTGGTGCTAAGGAAAAGTTAGTGGGGGGGCTATCACAACAACAAGCATTCAATGATTTGAAGTAGCGCTTATGATCATCCCCAGTTCTCTCATTACCCAACCTGCAACAACCTTTTGAGATCGAGACAGATGCTTTAGACTATGTTGTGGGCGCAGTTCTCACTCAGCACAGACACCCTGTGGTATGTCATAGTGAAACATTACCAAATGTTTTCCATAAGTACCCTACTTACGAAAAATAAATGTATGCCATTGCACACCCTACCACCAATGGAGGCATTACATTCTCGGGAAGGAGACAGTCATCCACACCGATCATAAGTCGTTGCAGTTCATGCAAACATAGGGAAAATTGCAGAATGACCTCCATCAGAAGTGGTACAGATATTTGTAGCAATTCCATCTCAACATCAAGTATAAGACACAGAGCACCAATCATATCATTGATTTCCTCGACTGCCCTCCAATTGCAGCACTCACCACAGTGCTAAAATCCTACGGCCATGAGACCTCCAAGTGGCCCCAAGTCTATGAGAGAGATCCTAACTTTTTTTCCACCTACCAGATGTTGGGCGCAAACACAGTTGTCATTGATTTCAATCTTCAGGATGACTTGTTGTGTCATATGGTCCATCTCTGTGTTCCATCAAGTGAGTGAGAGAAGATGACTTGGAAATCCCACTATAGTTGGGTGGCAGGACACTTTAGTGTCGAAAATACAGTGGCAGTGTTGCAACAACATTTATATTAGTCGAAACTTCGAGAGGATGTCAACAAGTATATCATGTCCTGCACTACCTGCATCATTCCTAAACCAACCATTAAGAAACAAGGCATGTACACCCCTCTGCCTACTCTTGAAAGGCCCTGGGAATCCATCTCGATGGACTACATGTCGGACCTTCCATCAACCAAGTAGGGAAATGACTGTGTTTTTGTGGTGGTTGATCGTTTTTTTTAAATGGTGATTATGGCCACCTGCAAGAAGAGAATCACTACAGAGATCAATTCCAAGCTCTTCTTTGAGTATGGGTACATTTTGGGATACCACAAACCATCATCTCATATCGGGACAGCTAGTTCCTCTACACATTATGATCGAGCCTTTGGTCACTGCTAGATACCAAGCTCACCAAATCCATTGCCTTCCACCCCCATACGGATGGTCAACCCGAGGTTGTCAATCATATGATTGTGCATATCTTGCGCATGTACAATTCCAAGCATTCCCACACATGGGATGAGAGTATTCCCTATGTTCAACACAATTACAACAAAGCACTACATATCTCAACTAACCATAGTCCCTTTCAGGTGGGGTTGGGATTTCAACCATTGGGTCCCATGGATGTTGCACTACCCCTTGTGGCCACCCATGAAAACTTGTTCCATGCTCAAACTGAAGCCGACAAAGATACCAGGTTCATTGATCAAATCCAGCACATCCACCAACAAGTTCAAGATATTTTATAGAAGTCCAATGCCAAGTACAAGCAACACCATGATCAACACCGAGTGGCACATAAGTTTCAGATGGGATAGAAGGTTTGGTTGCACTTGCAGAAAGAATGCTTTACATGACCCCATTGAAAGATTCACCCACTTTGTTATGGACCTTACACCATCACCAAGGTTGTGAGAGACAATGCTTTTGAGCTCAACATTCCTCCTTTCCTTGGCCTACACCCAGTGTTAAACATGGATCTCCTTCGACCATATTTCCCACCATTATTGGACACCTCAGAGATAACAGAACAATTGACACCAACAGAGCTCAACCATGTATGCATGCAACAAGAATACCATGATCAGATTGTGGAAACATAAGCCAAGGGAACTTTCTAGCAGAGGATCCATCTTTTTCAAGTTGTCAAAGTAGGGCAGCTCCTGCACTAAGGCAAGTGGCTTACCCGGGTCCAAATTCAACATAAATTTCCTCATTTGATGGGGGAACTCAATGCAATGGATACCATTGATTCCTAAGGGGGGAGGATTGATCCATATGGATTTCATTGACCTCCCACCTATTCCAACTGGCTCATTTTTGCATCTTTTCAATTTGGTAGTTTTTTTCTAGTTTTCGAGTCCCGAACTTCCGGGGCTGTTTTGAGGCCCTAAACAATGTTTTTAGGGATCGCCACAGCCACATTGTAGGCTTTAGCCTAAGTGTAATGGAAACGTGTGTATTCTTCGGATAGACCTTTCCAAACCTAAAACATAGATTGTATGCAAAAGTTACGACCCCAAGAAGTTGATGTACTGACTTACCCCAACGAGGTCGACATGACTTTTGGCGCTTCATCTCCTAGGGTTATGTTTTTGGATGTCTAGGGTTTTGGCATTCCTATTTATTGTAAAAAGGATTGAAGAGACTCATTGTAACCATCTTCTTGTGAATGAGAGCAGTTGTCACATCTCTTCTTAGAGATAATCCGCCACCATTCTAGCAAACTTGTTTTCAGTTTGCATTTTACAGTTTCAACATATTTCCTTATTGAATAGAAATGAGTTTTACTGTATCTCTATTATTTTTCCTTGTGTTTTTGTGTTAAGAATAATAATAATATTTATTCATTTCATTCTTTTCATAAAATCCAGATAAAAAATGACCACTAGATTTACCCATTTTTCAACTTGTTTATGGTCTATAGGTAGTATTACCGATTGAATGCGAGATCCCGTCATTGAAAATTTCCATAGAACTTTTTCCCAATACCTTCAACGAGGAGGATCATATATTGTACTTGGATCGACTTGATGAATAACATCGTGATGCTACTTTGTCCAATTAAACACACAAAAAGCACAATAAAGATCAATATGACAAATCCATTCATCCTCATGTCTTTTCAGAGGGTGACTTGGTCTTGGTTTATGACTAGGACCATGACACACTCAAAGAAGGTAAGTTTGAACCCCTTTGGAATGGTACCTCCATTATTAAATGTGTCTTTAAAAGAGGGTCCTACAAGCTAGTTAACTATGATGACAATCCTCTTTTGGAGCCTTGCAATGGATCTACCTTAAAAAGTATTATGCTTAGGCCATACGACCACATGATTCTTTGTACATAGGTGTGTTTTTGTTTTGTTTTGTAGTGGTGTGTTTTTATTTTTGCATGTGTTGATTGTATTGGATATATGCTTATCATTCTTTATGCTTGATTTGTAAATTTCATCGTCCTCCTTAGTCTACATGGGATATGCTAATGGTGACAACCGTAGTACTCGAGATATTGCATCCGCCGCTTAGGTGATATTTTCTCACGTTGAAGAGCTTGTGAGTTCAAGAGGTGTCTACCTTAGGCTTGTAACCAATAATGTTGTAGAGTATAGTGCCATCATTGAACTATTGTCTGAAGCACTCACCCTTTTCATTCATCATCTAGTTGTTAGATTGGACTCTCAGCTCGTGGTATCATAATTGAATCACACATATAGCATTAGACATCTTGTTTTTTCGTGTAAGTATCTAAGGGTGCATATTCCTTAATGTTATTTTGAGCATATTAAATATTTCCATGTCCAAAGAAGGTCTAATGTGTTGGATAATTCGTTATCTAACTACATGTTGGATTGGAATTTGTCTCACATAAATTAAGTATTTAAGCATGCATGTACATAAACCGTGGGTCATCATTCACAAGATTTGCACATCCATATGTAGAAGCCGAATCAAAATATGTATATATACAGTCGCAAAGTGTGATTACATATTGTAAAAATAGTGGTGCATATACAAAATTGGGGCTCTATTGGCCTCCTGATACATAAACATGTTGATCAGCTAATACATGTGTTTAGTATGAAAAGGGGTTCCATTGGCTACTCAATAATCATGCTGATGGTAACACAAAACTCACTGAGCCATTTTCTAGAGAAGTCAGTAAAAGGGGCGAGCAACATATTTAGAGTGTCAACATAGGTGCAGGGGAATATCATGCTCTGGTGTGGGGCACACTCCCATGGTCATCCCCTCCAAGTTACGCCAGAGATGATGCATTTCTTCACTTCTACAACCTCCTTCCCCTCTTGATGACTCCTCATTGTTGCTATGGTGACAATATCGACCCCATCCTTTCAAACACTTCGGTCCTATATCGGTCCTATCTCTGCAAAACATGTTTGGAAAATATGAAAAATCTCTAAAAAAACTTACCCATGGGACCCCATACCTCACTTAGGGGAAGTGGAAACTCTAAATCCTAGTGGAAGTCCATACTCGCACAAAGGAAATCCTCAATGTTGACGATATGGCGACACCACCAACTAACAAAACCAATCCCATAGTGATATTGATGTTGTCCCCTAGTATCCTCACCATGTATTCGACACAAAAAATCATATGTGGGTCTGAGGGCATTGGATCACTCATCACTATATGAGGCCTCAACTGAGGCACTCATTCTAGAAAAATAGTCACTAGAAGGGAGCCATATCTGAACTGTTTTTGTGTTCCCTACTTGTAGTGAGTTAGTTGGGATTTCATGTTGGTGAGGACTCCCCTGCACTAGTTAAATATGGTGGGATCTAAGCACATCAAAGCCACTTGCATGTTGTTCTTGGATGCTATATGAGGACCTATGGATCCTTAGGTTCAGGTGATACATAAGAGGATGGTTTTGAGTGGTAGATCCTCAATGTTCCAGATTGGGATCTTCCCACTCATCTTATGTGACCCATACCGACATAAATCCTCAATAAAATCCATGACTGAACATTCATCTGGTGTTGGTGAATAATCTACTTGCATGGAATTCCTCTCTAGGAAAATCTTGTGCAAATTATAGATCATCCATGTCCACTTACAAAACATTTACTTGAATGATGAAACAATCTTGGTTAGGCTCCCAGTATTGGACGAGTTGGTCTAGTAAATATTCATGAGAGCCTAGCAGTGGACAAATTTAAAAATTAGGGAGCCCACACTCCCAGAGAGATGACAAGGTCATAAAATCCTCTTGTGCAACATAAGAATCAGCCTCATGGGATATTTCCTTCCATTAAATCATGATGGCTTCTTTCTCGCATCAAGGAAACAAAAAATCAAGAAACCCATTAGCACTAAAAACCTAGAACCTAGGCCTACGAAACAAAACCCTAGAAAACATGCACACATTAATTTCTATCCAGGGAGGTTTTCTTGGACATCGCTTGAGGAACCATACTGGTTGCATGATATGTCGTGGGACCATGCAGGTTCATCATGTGATGATTCCATCAAACTTAGGCTCGATTGAAGTCGCAATAGGCTTGCGGGCCACACATTTCCTTTCAAAAATCATGCAAAAACAAACAAGGAAATGCATAAGAGAGGTCTAGTGCTTACCTGGATTTGGTAGTTGGAACAAGGAAATGCATAAGAGAGGTCTAGTGCTTACCTGGATTTGGTAGTTGGCTGAATGTTTGAAGAAAATATCAATACTGAGCTCCACACCTACTCTTCGAAAAGGGATTTCTCCTCAAGCTGTCCACACTCCTCTCTTGCTAAGTAAAAAATGATTTTTTACCAAGGTGAGTTTCCTTTTATAGCCTTTTTGGGAACAAAAAAATGTTCTTTCACCATGAGACCAAGTAAGTGGGTTTTTTTAAATTTTTGTTTAAGCTCATTATTATTTTAATGCCATTTTCACTGTAATTGACCTTGGAATCTAGTATAGGCACCTTGACATGATGAAGAGGACATTTTATGAGGATGGTGACATCCACTACACATGAGGTATATATTCCTAAACTTACATATAGGGATATGCTTTTCCCTACATTTCCCGTTTTCAATTATTAACCATCCATTCTACCAACACTATGCCTTAGGTTTTAGCTTGACTAGTTGCGACATAGCCATTCCTTTTGCACGTTGTCACTGGTTTGGTAGTGCCTACCCTTCATGGGTGCCATATTTAGCACCCATATTTCCATTTGGAACCCATGATACATTTTTTCCATATGCCCAATAACCCTCCTTTATTCCCATCATGACTTGAATATTGAGCTTCATTTTCCTCTCTTCATCTATATTCTGGCCATATCCCATGGGGGATCCCAAAAATGTTTTGTTTCTGATTGGTAGCATATGAGTTTTTTTCTTGTGTCAAAC
The DNA here is from genome assembly GCA_900067695.1 of Picea abies. Lineage (NCBI taxonomy): Eukaryota > Viridiplantae > Streptophyta > Pinopsida > Pinales > Pinaceae > Picea > Picea abies. The sequence continues at coordinate 8,573 of CBVK0101100511.1, read as the reverse complement.
CTCCCATTTGATTGTTGTTGTTTTTGCATATCCCACTTACTGTTATGAATTAGCCTTGACCATCTGACTCTTGCATTATTTGGCGTTTGTTTTGCGTCCATCTACCCAGGGAGAAAATAACTGCTAAGAGTGGATCTCACTTTCCTGTTTTGCTTGCATTCATTTTTCTTAGGTTGGTTCCATGCACTTGGAGCATAGGAGCATATTGTTAAGCCACTTATTCTCTCTCGGCGAGTACACCTTTATCTCTTTTTCAGACTTGTTAAAGGACATGAAAAAGACACATCAAGAGTATCCTTTTAACTATTTTGTAGGCTCATTGAAACTAAATGAAAAAGACATGACCTAGTATATTTACACCATTCTTTCGGGATCGTTAAACCATGAAGGAGACCAAGCATAATTTTTTTCCTCTTTCATGCTCGTTAAACCGTGAAGGAGGAAAAAAACAAAAAAAATAAAATAAAAAAAGAGTGGGGGGGTTTCCACCATTGGTATATTCTCAAAATGGCAGCATCAATTGAGTCTCTCTTTAACATGGCATTTGTTTGAGTCCTCATAATACAATTGGGTTTTATCTTTCCTAGGAGTCGTCCCCATAATATTAGTCAATGATACTCCTCTAGTTGGTTACTCTTCCAGTCATCATGGAGAGTCCTTCAATGCCACTTGCGTTGTTGCACTATATTCTTCCAACTCTTATGTCTTACTTCCAAGTCACCATTGTGTCGTGTTATATGTTAAAGGGAAGTTTAAGATTGAGTTGGAAATATTTTGTTTTGTTGAATTTCTGAGCCAACCATCCCTATGTTAGTTGTACTTTCTGATACTCTTTCTTCACATCATCACTTGATGTATGTTTCATGTCAATTGATGGGGGATACATCAATGCCCTCCTTTGATGGATCACTTCCTATCGTATTCAAAAAATTATCTAGGAGAGGGATATAGAAAATAGCTAGTACCTTATATCTTGTAGTCTTCAGTAGTAGGCCTCCTTGCTATCAACAGTGGGTTTACATCATTAACTCCTTCTCGATTGATTCTACGAGTGTTTGACCCCAACTCATCTATTCACACTCGCTAGATTGTACTAGTTACCTTGGGGTCCATATTCATAATTGGTGGGTCCCCTCATGTTTGTTAATGGTATACATCTATAACCAATAATCAAATGGTTTCTACCATGCTCAACATTAACTCATCTATTCGCATGATGTAGATTCATACCATCGAGGTTTGGGATGAAGACCTTGGGTTTTGGGACACATAATTCTTTTACCACATTCCCTTCCAAGTTATGATGGATTGTATCACTTGTATATGAGTACACTGAAGATTTCAGGGGCACTTTCCTCAGTGCTCATTGTCTTGTTGATATTTATATGTTGTGTCATAGATCCACATTTTATTTTTTTGTGGCTATGATTAATTTCATGATGTAGATCGATATTATGTTGTCTCGTGGCTACAATCCTTATGATGACATGAATCCATTGTGTATTCTTTCATGTCCATGGTCTAGAATTTCATTTTATGGATCCAAAATGTATTGTTTGGCGGCCATTCTCTTTAGAGTCTAAGTGTGTCTACTTAGGGGATGGTCTATTTATACTCTCATACTTGGGGTTTGATTGCAAGACTTCTTTGGCCTACGGACCTCCTTTTCTCTCTCCTCACGATGCCTCACATGGACATTATTTTATTGTAATGTATTTTGGCCATCCATTCCTTTCCCGACCTCACACATTAGTGGGCATATGTTATAGCCTTAATTTCCACCCTACATGTAAGAACGAAATCCATAAGAGGATATAATCCCAAATGCACATTCTTCCTATGATTTGATCCCTTTTTGGAGGTCATCACTGGCCACATAGGGGACAACAAATGAGGACCCTTGCATGAAACAAGTGTTCAACAAGTGATGGCCCATGAAACTTCTACATTTGGGGAGTTACGAGGTGATAGATGAGGGATGAGTTGTATGTTTGTGTCAAGGACCTAAGAATTCACAACATTCAAGTCTCTAGAATATATAGAATCTCTCTCAAGCCTCCTTAAAATATATATATAAAAAAGGAAAGTATTGGGAAAGAGGGGGATAATTCATAAGTATTGTTAGGTTGTCCATTTGCAGAGGTGCTTATCCTATCCATCATAACCAGAAGTTAGTGAGTCTATCCTGACCAAGAAGATGAAAGGAGAAGTAAGGAGCAAGGAGTCAAGGGAGGATGCATATTCGTCAAGCTATGACATTGTATGTGTTATCTATGTTTTAATTGATAGATCAATGGTTTTCCTCCATGTAATTTGTGTTCAATTCATGAATGTTTATATATAATTCATTCCATTATAGATCTAATTAGAAGTAAGCTAGATCTACGATTCTAATCCCAAGTAAAGAGATATAGAGGTATTGCTTGTATTTTTTGTGTAGGAATAAGTTTGTGGATGTTGGAGTCAAATTTTTAGGTTTGCAATAGACAAGATATACAAAGGACAATCTACAGAGAAAGGTATGCAATATTTACCACTCCTTAGGTTAGTGATGAATCCATGTGTTTAAATCTAGATCTAGGGAAACCATATAACTCTAAACCCTCTTCTGTCTAGGATTAATTGGCTAATCCTAGGGAGATTTTTATTTGTATTCAGCAGGATCCCTGTGATATTTTGTCCCATAACACTATGTATATGTTGTTATGATAGTGATAGTTTCTAGCTTCATCTAATTGATGATTCATCAAAATGATCTTTTTTGTTTAGTTCACTACAATATCCTTCAACATAGGTGTGGTAGAGAAGATTCTAGAGTCCATCATAGATTTGGGTTGAAGAAAGCTAATTTAATGTTCGTGGATGCATAAGATTGTTGAATCATATCACAAGCATAGGTTATATTTGTTGTTGATTGAAACAAAATACATATTTTAACCCTGTAAGAAGCACAACAAAATGATTTGATCAATATCATGTCAAATAAGTTATAAATATCACATTCTCGTATAATTAATCTTGTTGATGGTGGATTGGTGAAAGAATTGTTCTTAATTATGAGTTATACAATTTTAATGTTAAAGTGGGTTTGTTGTTCATATTGCTACATTTAATACACATTTATAAAATATTACAGTTTGTAAAAAAATAGTACATAATGACCATAAATCAAACTACAACTTTCATTTTTAATGATAAATATATAGAAAGTAGTGGTACAAATTCATAGTTATTTTCCACTCCATTGAGATTAGAATCCACTATATACTTTTGCAAGTCTTATTTCTATCTTAGAAGTCACTTTTACATCTCCCTACTACTTTTAAAATCAAATCAACTCCTCTTGTTTTTTCTCAAAAAATCTTATGAACACACACTTTTATTTAGTGGTAGCTTCACTATTATTATTACTTTCCTGTGTACCTTAATGATACACTATCATGGTGGAACTTAGTTCTCGATATTATTTGTTCACTAATTTTCCTTTATGCACATCCAATACATGTGCTAGATTTATGTTGTGAAACCTCATACGTATCTGTAATTCACGTTTGAGGCTATCATAGGAAAGTGAGGATCAGATTACTAATTTCAAGATGCTCCTACTTTAGATAGGTAAAAATTGTGCAAACTCCTCATCCTCTTGTATTATTTCTCTCTTCACAATAATAATTTTGAAAATCCACAGGTATAAATAAATATTTATAGTTGTAGGTCTCGTTGTAAACATTGATCACAGTGAAAAAATATTGATTGATGAATCAAGTTAGGTTAGGTCACTCAAACATCCATGAGATTTGAGATTTGGGTTTGAGGCTGACACAAGTGGTTCAAGAAAAGATATTTGTTTTCCATTGTTCCATTGGACTTCACTCATAACACCAATTCCTCTTTCTTGAATCATCCTACCTACCCACCCCCAATTCACTTTGACATTCTCATTTCCATGTTAAGAGAATATACTGGTTATTTGAATCTCTTTATTATACTTTACAACCTCATTGAAAGAAATGCCTCATGACATGTAGTGTACATAATGCTAATGCGCTAAAATGAAAAAAAATGAAATGTGAAACAAAGAAAAAAAAAAGTTTCTCTTAAAAAAAAGGATAGATCCATTTTAATTAATGTGTATTTTTTCAATCCCTCTAGAATTTGGGTATGTAATAAAGGGAGAGGAAAAAAAAAAGGATAGATCCATTTTAATTAATGTGGATTTTTTCAATTCCTCTAGAATTTGGGTATGTAATAAAGGGAGAGGAAAAATATCATGAGCAAGGGAATTTTCATATTCATTAACTCTTTTTTGTATGTCATACACACCATACTCGCTAATGGGAAACATTAAACACCATGCAGTGAGTCAATCATTGGGTCACTACTTGGTGCATCATGTCCACCAAGTAGTGAACCAATAACTAGCTCATTGCATGGTTCTTAATGTTAATCAACCATTAACAAAGCATCACCTCACATACATGTGTGAAGAGGTGTTGTGTCCCAAGAAACAAAAAACATCCCAATCCCCATGTTGTATTGTTCGTCATCCAAGGAGTGGGAACATCTACACTATACCTCAACAAGTATCCCATGCAACTCAGAATGGAATAAGGGGTACTCATTCCAACCCTCTTCTAATGCTTATTCTAGTATAAACTGGATAAAACTACATGCATGGAACAAGGGGTATTCATTCCACCCCTTATCTGACATGGACAAGAATCCTCCATGAATATCTATACCACTAGAAACTGCAATGTCACCCTTATGAAATTACAATCTTTGATTATAATCAACGACTACAAAATTTTTCCAAACCTTGCAAGAGATAATATTTATCATCTTCCCCTAGGGCTAAAATGATGCATGCTAATTAATTTTGAAGTAAAAATTCTTTGATAATTGTCTAATTTTATATTTATAGTAAACTTAAATTACTTGTTCTTGGTGGAACCAATAGGACAATAATGAAAGTACCAAAAACATAAGGGGGAAGATGGTTTCTTTTCCAAAATTCAAACACAACATTACCATAAAGGTTTACGCTATACATATTCATCTTCAAGATGATTCCATTAACTGCTACCATCCTGTTTATGGCTCAGAACACTATGTAAGTAGGGTTGATTGAAGTGCAAGTGCTTTACATTTTGAATCTCTCTATAGATTCATATGTGTATTATTCTCTCTTCCAAGCATGTTGGATTTAAATTCCTTTTCAAATGGAAAATTACTTTATGGCCATGTCATTCTAACTAGGTTTATTTGTGGCATTTGCTTAGAAACCAAAATTATGATGATGTATGAAAAGTGTGGGAGAATAGAGGATGTGTTTGACGAAATTCCTGAACAAGATGTAGTTCATGGACTATGCTACCCTAGAAAGACCTTATTATAAAATACCCTTCTAATTGTATGTCCATGAACCTCTTTTCCATGCTTCAGAGCCTCCAAGTTAGCACATGTCGCGAGAAGACTCACAAAGGTAACTCATCAAGTCTAACACTTGATATTTGCATTTGGTAAAACAATCTTAGGGATTCCTCATAAAGCCCATATGCAATCACAACATTCCATGAGACCATATTTTGTTAGGGAATTTTTTGAATCAGTTCCAATGCATGATCTACAAACCCACTCTATGCATATTCTGCAATCATAGTAGTCCATGAAACCACATTTCATTTAGGAATTTTGCATCCTTTATACTCCCATATTTCCCATACATGTCTACTAGAGAGCTTCCAACAAAGACATAGATTCATAGTCACATCTAATCATGTGACCATGGAATTTATTTCCATGAATCATGATCCAAAGCTCCCAGTTTGGCATAGCTAGGAAGAATAATGGCTACAGTGAAGTGATCTAGTGGGATTCTTGTTTACACCATTTGATTAAAGAGTGGCAATGCCTTTTCATCCTGTCCATGTTTCGCATAAGTTGTAATCGTGACACTTATAAAAATGTACTCCAAGTGAAAGTATGTTGAGGAAATGCACAAGATGTTTGATATATTGTACAAAAGGAATGTAGTCTTATGTAATACTATGATTGATGGATATGCACAAAATGGGAAGAGTGATGAGGCTCTAAAACTCTTTAAGGAATTCCTGAGAGAAATAGTATCTCATGGACTACACTTGTTGTAGGTTATGGAAAAAATGGGCATTTTGATGAGGCATTGAACTCTTTAAAGAAATTCCTAAAAGAAATATAATCTCATGGACAACAATGGTTGTAGGATATGCTTGAAATGGGCTTGTTGATGAAGATTTGAAGCTCTTTAAGAAAATGATGGAACACAATGTTGTCTCTTGGACTGCAATGGGTGTAGGATACACAAAAGATGGACTACTTGATGAGGCTTTGAGGGTGTAATGTCCCCACTATAATCACCAATTTAATTGATGATTAATGTAGATATAATGTGTGGCTATGGCCAAGCGATGTAGTATGCAAATTGTATTTCCAAATTTTAATAATTAAAATGTGATCCCAAATGCCAATGGATATGCGTAGATATGGGGGATGAATTAATACACGATAAAGGGGAGATACAAGATAATTTCTAAAAGGGGTCCAAAGGGGAATTACCCATGTTTATCAATTCAACCCACATTCCTGAATTTTATTATCATTATGTATTAAACTTCTATTTTCTGATTAAGTGTTCCCAAACCCAATCATTGAATGCATGTAAGAGAGTGGGTGTGAGAATTCACATCCCATAGTTATTGGGAGCATGGGGGTTAAGTAAAATAATCTTTGGGAAGAGTGTAAGTAAAAAAATCAATCCAAAAGAGAGGAAATTTGTATGGGTAGTTACATCAGTTTTTAGATAGTCATGTTTTTGCATGAACAACAAGAGGAGAGAACAAAAGAAGAGCTCGGAGATCGACATGCCATGGATTGAAAATTTGGATCATGCTAGAGTGTTTCTTGTTTGGAGAAGAATATTGAGTTAATGACAATATATAGTAGTTAAATTTGGTTGTAATTCATAGTTGGTACCATAGAAGACATCCATGGATCCATGGATCCATGTTGTAGAATTTAATTTATTTTAGAAAACAAATACTCACTAGAAAGGTATTGAGAAGGAGAAGACACATTTTGAATTGGGCATTGAAATTTTATCAGAAAGTAATAAAGTAAATTCTGCAACAATAAGTAAGTGAAAGTTGCAGCTTGTGAAAGTTATAAATTTTTGCTCAAAACTCAGAATGAGACATGAGGAAAGTTGTTGGAGAGATCTTTTAGAAAGGAGTGTGTGTAAGGAATCATATTTTGACTTAGTGCATTGTGTTATTCATAAATTGAAATAAATAATAAGCTGAAATCTAGTTAATGAAATGTTTTATAGTATTCATGTGCTAACAAAAGTTACTACATGCACATTTCTTGCAAAATTAGAGGTACATGAAAATAACTTTGGTTCTTATATGAGATATTAAAACAATTATGAGGAGGTCATAGTGTTATAGAAAGAACTGCCACACCCAAGAATTTGTGACTTGGCCTTACGCTTTTTGTTGGGTATGTGTTATATTCTTTGCATGTGTGTGGGCGCGTCATATTCGACAATAGTGTGTGCACTTTCCTGGGGGGTCCCCAAGATTTCCCCACCTAGTTACTCACAACGTTCAACTCTGGGTGGTAGCCTGGAGCCGACGAGGTTCGGGGTAGCGCCCCAAAATTGTTTTTTAGGTGTATTTTTGCTATTTTAGTGGATTTTTCTATTTGTAGTGGTTTCCTAAATTAATCCTGGATTAAGGGATTAGGGTTTTGGTAGCTACAAAATACCTAAAATATTGTATATATTTTATTGTGAATGGTGAAATTAATATAATGAAGAGTTGGAAGGTGCAACACCATGGAAGGTTGGGTTTCTCTTGATTAAGGGTTTCCAGTGTAAATATCTATGCACTGTGTGCATTAGCCATTAATTAATTTTATTTTTCTTAGGAGAATCTGTATGCATTGTTGTACTTCATAGGTTTGAAACTTACATGTGGTATCAGATCTTGTTTTTGGCTTTAAGGGGATGCCTTTTTTGCTGAGGGTTTGGCTCGATCTTGATAGATCAATTTTATCTCAGGTCTTTTCTAAACTTGGGTTCAGTGGGAGCTTTTGCAGTGGTGATTTGAGTGTAGAAAGAGGAATGTTGATTTCTTCTAGAATCTAGATTGAGAAGTTCAACGGTAAAAAATTTGAGCTATGGAAGCTCAAGATGGAGGACCTTCTTGTATACAAACAACAATGGATTGTTATGGATCTTGGTACACATCCTGTTGGTACGTAGTCTATTGGTACACAGTCTACTAGTACACAGTCTACTGGTACACAATCGTTTGGTACACAAATGAATAGTACACAACCTACTGGTATGTCAAAGGAAGATTGCGAGAAGTTGGATAGAAGAGAAAGGAGTACTATTCGACTCTGCCTAGAAGATTAAGTGTTATTGAATGTCTCAGGAGAATCTACAACCAAGGAACTATGAGATAAGTTAGGGAATTGTATCAATCAAAGTCCTTGGTAAATAAGTTGTTTCTTCGAAAGAAGTTGTA
>CBVK0101100478.1:0-12096 GCA_900067695.1 Picea abies | reverse complement strand
GATTGTTTTTTAGTCTATAAACCCCAGGTGACATTCCCAACTATCTTGTCTTAGCCCGACAAGATCTGAAAATGCTTGAGTAAGGTTTTCTATACCTTTTCCTCAACATTTATTTGGCGACCATACTAGGGAGATCTTCCATATCTCTCTGGTTGATTGTATTCACGATTATCTTCCAATTTTTCAGTTTTGTCTAAATATTTATTGATTGATTTTCCCATGAAAATACCTATTACAAGACAGCCCAGAAATCAGCAGTAACCTCCCTTTTCCTAAATCCTCGATTTTCTTTTTCATGTCCTCAAATCCTCGCATCTCTCAAAGGAGAAGAGGATTGTCCCCTAAAGCTACTCCTGTTTTTTAAATAGGGAGGAAAATTGTTCTATCAACCCAAGAAAGTGATCTAAGGTGCACTTTATATAACTCTGCCAATTCACCTTTATCACCCATACCTATCATTTTCAATATGACATATGTGGGTGGTGCTAGTGGCACCGGAGGTGCCTCTTCCTCGCAAGTTGTTTCTTCATCATTAATTGGTAGTATATACAGTCATCAAGTCCCTATTCAATCCACTACCAATCATGCTAAATTTATAAAGAAATATGGTCTTTCCAATTTGAGGAAGATGCTACGACCACCCCATGGCACGTATCTTCTCTCTTGAATCTGGCACCTGCTACTCATCCATTACCAAAATTCAAGGAACATTTACCTAGATTTTCTGGAAATAATACCTTTACTACAAGAAAACACCTATTAGCATTTTCTAATGCTTGACATAACATAGGGGCCAACGATAATGACACTTGCATGCGTATTTTTGTCAACTCCCTCGAAGGGAAAGTTGCAACAGATTTTTTTTATCTTCCTCCCAAAATTATTTCCACTTGGGAAGATTTGGTTTATTGGTTCAAGTCCACTTATCGACAGTCCAAAAGTCTAACCCAGAAGTTAAGGGAATACAACAACATTTCCTAAAAATATGGTGAAACTATTAAGTTTTTCAACCTTCGCTTCACTAAATTATAAAATTGAATCCCTGAACTAATCCTTCCACAAAATCAAGTCGCTTTTATGCATTATTATAATGTATTACCTTCCCCTTATCATCATAGACTTGAGATTTTTATGCATTATTATAATGTATTACCTTCCCCTTATCATCATAGACTTGAAGAAAAGGCTATTGACAATCTTGGTTCCACTCTTCATACTTCCCTAGAATATGAAGAGCAACTTGAAAGAACGGGTCTCCCTAAAGGAGACTCGGTCAAGCAAACAAATATGTTTTCCCTCCTACAACTCATGCAAGATATGAATAATAGGATGATATCCTACGAACGAAAGGGAAATGCCTCTTCACTTGCCCCTGGGGCATCTTCTTCTTCCTCGACGCCTTTCAAGAATACTAATGAAAATACCTTTCAGCCAAAGGCCATTATGTCGCGCAATTCATGTAACTTATGCAAATAAAATCATGAAGAAAGTACTTGCGAAGTTAAGAAAAATTCCAGAGATAAGATCTTTGGCAAAAGGCCTGACACCACAATCATTGTTTTAGATTGGGTTGAACCAGAATATGTTATGGTAATCAACTCCAGGAATAAATCTTGCACTACCAAGGGAAAATTTGACCCTCCTCGTACTTCTTCCACCCCAAGCTCATCTTCACAAAGTACTAGTACTCAAGCTGTCAATACTTCTGAGAATCAAGGAGTGTCTTCTCCTCTTCCCTCTTATAAATATAACATCCTTAACCAATTGGCTAATATCAAGGTTGATGCTACTCTTATGGACATGGTTTATGTCCCAGAACAACAAAAGTATTTCAAGAACTTTATGGAAGGTAAAGTTTCTACCATAGCCAATATTTTTGAAGAGTCATCAGAAGAGGATTCAACTGTAAATAAGATAGGTGTAAATATTTTTAGAAACCCTGCAAAAATCCCCCTTTTTATATATATGTAAAAATTATGGATAAAATAGCTCAATGTTGCCTAATTGATGGCGGGTCCGGTCCAAGTGTAATGTTTAAAATTATCATGGAGGAGCTTGGATTATTGTGTACTAATGAAAATTCTAGAAGCATGCTCTCTTATAACCGTTTGTAGCAATCAACTGTAGGTGAAATCAAAGATGTAACCTTAGTTATGTGCACAAATCCCGAAATAAGAACAACCCTTAATATCCAAGTAATTGATATGCCAGTGAGAAACTATTCAATTGTTTTAGGAAGAGATTGGAAAGCCTTAACTGGTGGGTACCTTTCACTTGATGGCACACATCTATCTGTCCCTCGAAATGGAAACAACATCTTAGTCTTGAGGGAAGGAAGAATTTCACCATATATAAAAAGCATTCATCAACCTAATTTAAATTATCTCAAAGAATATTTGGGAGTGTACTCCATCTTTGTGGATGAGAACGACACTATGCTTGAACCAATTGATCTTCATGATGGCATGTGGCACATGCACTTCGATGGATAATGCTCAAATGAAGGTAATGGAGGCAGCATCATTCTATATTCTCTTATAGGTAAAATCCACAATTTTTCTTATAGGTTAGAATTTGCTTGCACAAACAACATCATCGAGTTTGAGGCCTTATTGTTAGGTATAAAAAATGCATATAACCATGGTTGTGGCCACCTTATAGTTTTTGGTGATTCTGAACTTGTTGTGAACCTTGTACATAGGATTTATTTGTTAAGCAATAAGTTGCTTAAACTCTATACCCAAGTTGTTTGGATGCTCATTTCAAACTTGTTATCATTTAACATCACTCATGTTAATAGGGAACTCAATTCAATGGTTGATAGGCTAGTTGTGTTTGTAGCATCCCCTACCTGGCAACTTTTGCCTCAAAGACCTGATTGTACGTTCCAATCTCTATATCTTCCCCACATCCCTGATAATGTATAATCATGGTAGGTGTTCCCAAGTGATGAAGGTATTTGCGCTTTCATACAAAATGAACCTTTAATCCCAAGGAAATCATATCTATTGATGATGGAAAATTTTCTAAAGGCTTTACTCCTCTCCAAAGTTCATCTTCGTCGAGTGATGTAGGCAACAAAGAAACACATAAGGAAGAGGAGTTGAAAACGAAAATTGGTGATACCATTCCTTGAACCTTGGGACACCTGAATCTCCAAAGATCATTAAATTAGGTGCCCAATGTTCTGATGAAGAAAGGGAAGGGGTAAAACAAATTAGGCAAAAACAAAGACCTATTAACCCTACACTCGAAGCTACTATTAGGAAAGAATTGGAAAAATTATTGAAAGTTGGTATAATCTTTCCAGTTAAGTATTATGAGTGGGTTTCAAATCTGGTCCTTGTTCGGAAAACTACTAGCCAAATCAGATTATGTGTCAATTTCCGCACATTGAACAGAGCAAGTGTCAAAGACCATTTTCCTCTCCCTAATATGGAAATGATTTTACAATAGGTTGCAGGTTCACAAATGATGTCCTTACTTGATGTTTTTTTTGGGTATAATCAAATCAAGGTAAAAAGGACTGATAGGTACAAAACAACATTTACTACACGCTAGGGCACATTTGCTTATGAACTCATGCCTTTTGGCTTGTCTAATGCAGGTGCCACTTTTCAAAGAGCTATGCAAACATCTTTTGACGATCTAATCAATAAAATTACCTGAGTTTATCTTGATGATTTGACTTTTTATTCTAAGAACCGATTGCACCATTTTGGTCATCTTTAAAAAGTTCTCATGCGTTGCAGAAAATTTGGCATTTCCTTAAATCCATCCAAATATATTTTTGGTTTCATGAAGGGAAAGCTCTTCTGTCATATTATTTCTGATTCGGGAATAAGCATTGATCCCGAAAGGATTACTGTGATTCTAAATCTTACTGCCCCCACTTCCAAGAAAGAAGTTCAAGCTTTCATGGGCATTATTAATTATGTCTATAGGTTTGTTCCTGATTTTGTTGTCATGGTTAAAGCAATTCATAATCTTCTAAAGCAAGATCATTCTTTTTCTTGGACAGATGACATCGAGAATTCTTTCCTTAGGATTAAGAAAGAAATCAATTCTGCACCGGTTCTGACGAAACTAGATTTCAAGAAATACATTATCATATATACCAATGCCACCTAGGAAGCAATTTGTGCTATCCTCTTAGAAAGTGATGACCAAAACAATGAAAAACTTGTAGCTTACATGAGCCAGAGTTTATTAGATGATGAAATAAAATACTCTTATATTGAGAAACATGTGTTTTCTCTTGTTAAGGCTATAGAGAAATTTCACCATTTTGTTTTAGGCAAATAGACGCAGGTAAAAGTCCATTTTCCTGTTGTTAAGTTTTTTCTTTCGCAAACTTATCTTTCACGAAAACTTGCACACTGGCTTGCCAAGATTCAGGAGCATGATTTAGCGATCATGACTTCAAATACGATCAAGGGACAAGACCCCTTCACTTAACTCAGCACCCTGAACCAAGTGAATAACTTGAGGATCAAGATAATCCTCTTTCAGCTATGTTTTATATTGAAAATCAAAATCTTTCTATATCCGAACATTCTTGGTATAAAAATCTGGTGTATTATTTACAGTATCAAAAGTGTCTGGATGAGTTGGATCCTCATCACAGAAGGAAACTTCGCCTCGAAGCTTCCAATTATATCATTTTAGGGGAATTTTTGCTTCAAAGGTCTGATGACGGTTTGTTACGTCGATGTGTGAATGATGAAGAAGCACATAAATTGTTACACGAAATTCATGGATCACCATTTTTTTTCATTCACATTGGTGACCATTTTTCTACTAAAGCTATTGCCTTTAAGAAATGGTTACTATTGGCCTTCGATATTCCATGATTCTTATAAATTTGCCAAATATTGCGATCAGAGCCAAAAATTGGTCGGGAAAGAACAACTTTATGCCATGCCTTTACAACCTATCCTACCAGATTTCCCTTTTTCTAAATGGGGCCTAGACTTTATTGGTCCTATCAATCCTTCGTCTTCAGCAGGGCATATCTTCATTTTGACAGCCACTGATTACTTTACTAAGTGGACTGAGGTTGTCCCTCTTAGGCATCCATAGGATCAGCATGTAATTTCTTTCCTAGAGACTAATATCTTTTCCATATTTGGAATTCCATTAGAGATCATTATGGACAATGGCCCAGCCTTCACTTCTGCAAAATTGACTCAATTTCTGGCTAAGTTAGGGGTCAAACATTTCACTTCATATGCTTACTACCCTCAGGGAAATGGGAAACCCAAGTCCACTAAAAAGAATCTGGATAGGATCATAGAAGATAAACCTCGTCAGTGGCACAAACTTCTCACTTACGCTCTCTAGGCAAATCTCACAACCACCAAAGCAAGCACATGGTTTACTCCTTTTCGGCTCGTATATGGCCAAGAGGCTATTCTGCCTACTAAGCTGGAGCTTTCCTTCTTACGACTGATGTTACAAATCGAAGAAATAAATTCTTCCAATGTTCGCAAAAGGATAAATGCATTGTTAGCCCTCGAAGAACAAAGGAATTTTGCCTTGGAGAATATAAAAAGAAGGCTACAAACTGTGAAAAAGTATTTTAACAGACGAGCAAAAGATGTTGAATTCAAGATTGATGAGAAAGTCCTACTATGGGACTCATCCCATGCTGAGAGAGGAAGACACTCTAAGTTCCAAAACTATGGTTAGGTCCTTTCAAAATCGCTTTTATCCTAGATACAAACTCATACCTCCTAAAGGATTTGGAAGAGCGGTTGTTCTCTTATAGTACTAATGGTTCCCACTTGAAACATTATGTGAAACCATATTGATCATTAAACGCTTGAAAAAAAAATGACAGATGTATATAGTCTTTTCTTTTACTGATTTTTTTTTTTTTTTTTTTTGTTGAGTTTTTAATTTCTGTTGTTTTGTTTTTTTTATATAATTATCATAAATAAAGTCTGTATCTGTTTTTACATGATAATGTCATTCTGTAAATATTGTTGATGAATGGAACATAAGATATACACAACTATCACAATGTCCTCTTTTCAGACATCACTGAAATTGTTTTTTGCTTTCAACACTGTTGTAGGATAGTTGATTTTGTCTTCTTCCCTGTTTCTGCTATCCCTTACTTCCCTCCATCCTGAGATACAAGAGCATATCAGAAACATTCTCCTTGAAACTTTAAGAAGTATTATATGTTACATATTGTTCGAAGTTATGCATACAGGACCAAACCCCCTCATACGTACCACTTTTCATTAGTTATTCCCAAAGTCTCGTCTCATTATTTACCCTAAACAATCTCTTTCCCCTTGTTGCATAAATATTCTTTTCAACGGTTTTTTTTATCATCTACTTCTACCGGTCTGTGAAACTAGATATACTGAGTTCTGAATTTGTTAGAAACAGATTTCCCTGTGGAGTCACCAATTTTTTGACGCCCAGAAGTGCAACGTAATACCCCTGCCTATAAATGGGTTGCAATGCCTTATTATTTATATACATATATATTAATAATATACTAGATAGGTGGGACCCCCTTGTATAAATCATGGTTAAAAAGACGCTTCTCTGAATTCCGCTCATGACAACTTTACGAAACAATTTTACAGTTTGAGAAAAACACAGGAGTTTGAACAAGTTTTCACATTCAATCAATGATGATAAGGGCTGGCAATTTAAAAGTCAAAAGAAAGTTTGAAGTGACAAGCACTTTGGTTATAACTGCTACTTTGGCATATGGTAAAAATTCGAACTTCAACTCACACACACATTGATTATGACATATTTCATTCATGGCATATTGTGTTCATGGTATTGGTTATGTTTGGTGGACAATAGTTATGGTTTATGCAATTGTTTTGAGGTTAATTCAATCCTTGCAATTTGGAACTTGATAGTAATGAATATGGGACATATTATGTTATGGTGTTGGTATAAAAACTATGGTATAGGAGGGTTTTCATTTCAAATTGACAAAGTGGAAGTGACATGTTGGATTTGAATATGGCTGATTAATGTGTTTGATGAAGGTTTGGATGCGCTCCATCCTAGCTATAGTTGATTGCAATTAATGAGAGGGTGGAGAAGCGATGTGCATTTACTGCACATCGTTCTTACCCCACCTCGAGCTCACCGCCCTCACTTTTCCACGCATTTTGGTTGCTCTTGTTAGTTTGCCTCCGTTTTGCTCGGCCGTTGGAGAATAATGGTGGTCTTTGGTTTTTTTCGGCACTTTCCTCACAGGTATGCTGACTCTCGCCCTTCCATTCATCATTGTAACTATGCTCTGTATAGAATCTTTGTGTTAGCTCTTAGAATTCAAATATAGGGTGTTTGTTTTCTTAAAGATACAGTGGGTGAATGTATGCTCTGTCTGTGAAAATGATATTGGTTAGCGTTTTGAGTATTGCAAGTTGGAATTTGTTAATGCTCCTTCATGTTGACATTATTTGGTTATGGTTGTGCCCTGGGTGGATGATTAGATATTATTCCTCCTTGATGTTGATATAATTTATGGAAAATTTGTATTGTTTCCACCCATGTCTCGTGGTAGAATCCTGGAGGTTTTTTATGGTAAACAAAAAGAGATAGTCATGTTCTGGGTTCTTTTAATGTGGTTATTCTTACCTCCTACTCAATCCATGAGAGGCTTGTGGCCCTGTCGAGTTGTCATTCCACAATTTTTGAACGTATGCAAAGTCATTTTTTGCCTTGCGGCCACCTTGGAAGCGACTGTGTCAAACTTTGTTGTAAAATGATGGAGGTTTTGGTTTTACAAATCCCACTTGCAAAATTGTCTCACCCACCTAACTGTTCAGACCCCGTTCTTCCTTGTTGTGACTGTTGTAAACCTGAACTTGGGTTTTGAAATAGTTATGTATTGACCCGACAATAGAGATTTTTTACTTGCATTGAATCTCAGTTTGTTGGTTGACTACCTATAGGGGTTTTGGTCGATTTTGAAGGTTGTATAGTGAATAAATAAAAGAGCATCAGGGTTTCAAACCCAACCCGTCACATAACATATACTGAAAGTTGTGATACCAGCCTAGTAGGTTGAAGAGTTGTTGGCTTATGTTACACTACATTGCGCGCTTGATTTGATCTAGTTTTAATTGTTGGAATGAATATGTTGATAGTTTATCATATAAAAAGAATTATGCAAATAAAAAGAAAAAAAATTGTATAGTGGAAGAAATTGGTTATAATGGTTTTGGCTCGGTGATGTTTGGAGTCGTTTGATTTTTGGGAAAAAGAAATGGCAACCAGCTAATAAAATAAAGGGTCTCGAACCCAATCCATTGTGCAGCAATTGAAATTGGTTTGATACAAATGATTAAGGTCGATGGCATGTTCTTTTCCTAGGCCTCTCCATGTCTGCTCTAAGTGATCTTGATATGGTCGTTGTTAGTTGGAATTGCGAACTCTCTATCTACAAATTGTGTTGTTGTTCGATCAAACATGTATGAAGAAAAGGTGGAAATTAAATGGCTGCGTTTGACAGTCCTGGAGTTCTGCTTTGGGTTTGATATGGAAGTTGTTGTGTCATGAACCTTGAGATTGCCTACAGTTAAAAATGTTTTTTTTGGCAATTGAGGGTATGTAATTTTAAAGAACAAATGTTATTTTATATAATGGAGCAGTATCCATCTCATTTCCCATTCATTATACAACTTTTCACTCCTTACAAACCCACCATCTTCCCAAATTCATTTTAATTTATGTGATTATGAATTGCATTTTAAAAGAAATAAAGGAAAAGAAAGTGACTAGCATTTGAAATTTGGAAATGGAAATATTGTTTTTATATGGAAGTTGTGTCTGTATTTGCTTGAACAATATCCGCTAGTGGTTCCCGTTCATTATACCACTTTTCTCTCCTTACAAGCCCCTCATCTTCCAAATGGCCCTATCATTCCATGTTCAATAGCAATTAATTATTGATTTGATAAATATGATGAATGGATGGATTGCATGTGCTTCTGTTGTGAATGATAGAGCCAACCTTTGATTTTATTTAGGTAGGGTATTGATGCATGGATTGTCAAGAGTTTTCATAACTAATTAGAACATTGCTTCAGGATGAGCTTATTTAGGAGAGGTAGTAATGGCAGAGGAAATTGGCAAATAGGTCATAGAAGACCTCGGTTTTCCATACATTTTGATGTTGATCCACAAGAATTGAATCATCTTTTCCAAGCTGGGTTCTTCAACCTAGTTGGCCATGGGATCATCTAGCCCCGAACTAAAAGACCTCCCTTCCAAGAACATCAAAAAAATTTTGGTATCTTAATCCCTCCTCATGTATCAATGTGACCAGAACCGCCTGCCAACGATGGTTGGCAAGAGATTGTCCACCAACTTGTTGTTCATCACCACGGTTGGACTACTGCTTCTTTTCCATTACCCCCTCCACCACCAACAAAGAATCAAATTGCCCAAGTTGATCATGTTATCTCACTCGTGCAGTCATATCATGCTAGTAAGAGGTTAATAACCGATATTCCCAAGCCTGTGTAGGATAAAGGAAAAGGAGTGGCCATTGCCTCCAAATCATCCAAAGAGTCCTTTGAATCTGTTTCCTCATGCCTTCACCTTGAAGATGATTGTTCTCATGCTATCAATGCAGTTCAGCCTCAAGGTTCCAACCGGCCTAAGGCTGCCACAGAAATATCAAAAGGGGACAGCAGTGAAAAGAGGCCAAATGTCTCTCCTAGTAAATACAGTTTTTGATGATGATTAATGTTATTTTTTATGTTGAAGACAGTCTTTTAACTTTGACAATATTTTGGACAACAAGCATATATTTAGGTGGTGTTTTAGGATAGCATGGACATAATGTTATTTTTGGATATGGTCATATTATATTTTGTTGATATTTAAATATTTGATTATAAATATGAGCACGGGAGTTACAAGGAGGATATTTGAATCAAATGATTGAGTTTTATATTTCATGTTTCATGATTATTAAAATAAATAATTGGGAGTCACAAGGGGTTCCGCCTATTTAGTTATTATTTAAACCTTTATTTATATATTATTATTATTTATTTGTCTCAAACAAATTAGTTAAGCTAATTTAGCTTAACAAAGGGAAGGTAGTTGAACTACCATAACTTATTGGCTAAAGATAAAAGTCAACCTAAATGAAGAGACAAGGGAGAGAATAGAAGGAGAACTATAGCCATAAGGCTTGCTCTATATACTAGTGAGATACTTACAATTTTCATTCATTATGAGTTTACTAGAAGGTTTAACCCTCTTGATGACAACAAGGTCTTATTGAAGGCAGCAGGATTCGAAAACTGAATCACATATTTCAGCAACTTGTTTTAAAGGTGTATGATTTATCTTTGGCAGTCTGTGTATTCTTGTTTGTTTATAAATTGAATTTCATGACTAATAAATAATATCTTGTAGAGTCAAGTGACAAAATTTTGTGACAAGTTGATCAAGATCTTTAGCTTCAGTTTTCTTTTTGTTGTGAGAGTCTTTTTGTATGGTGGCCATCGAAATCTTCTAAATCTGAATTTGGTCCCTACCCTCGCAGGGGTTTGTAAAGAGAACTCAGTTTTGTATCTCATAATGAAATAAATGAAAAATTAAGATTATTGTTTCAATCTCACACATGTGTTTTAATCATCTAGTTCATTCTTTTTCTTTTATCTCCATGTACACATTCTTGTAATTTATGTACACATTCAGGTAACTTATGTTTAAGTTATTTCTTTCGCACTGTTATATATAATATATAAAAACCAACCTTGGTCCCTTGTACTTAATACATAATGAAATAAATGAAAAATTAAGATTATTGTTTCAATCTCACACATGTGTTTTAATCATCTAGTTCATTCTTTTTCTTTTATCTCCATGTACACATTCTTGTAATTTATGTACACATTCAGGTAACTTTTGTTTAAGTTATTTCTTTCGCACTGTTATATATAATATATAAAAACCAACCTTGGTCCCTTGTACTTAATACCTATGGATTAAGCGATTGTTTTTAGGCTATAAACCCCGGGTGACATTCCCAACTATCTTGTCTTAGCTCGACAAGATCTGAAAATGCTTGAGTGAGGTTTTCTATACCTTTTCCTCAACATACTACATGTTATGTTTCCAGCCTTAGTTCAGGACCTGTCACTTGGGACTGTGGGCCTGTAATAAACAACTTACTATTGCACTTTCTTCAACAGAAGTAGAGTATTGAGCAGTAGTAAATGCAATTCAGGAAGACTTGTGGCTTCGATAGATCCTTTCAGAGTTTGGATTCCAATAACAACATCTGACTAGCCTTTGGCGCGATGATCAAAGTGCCATCAAGCTCACTAAAGACCCAATTCAACATCAGTGCAGCAAACACGTCGAGCTACACATGAACTTCATCAGAAAGCTCATTCATGATTGAGTTATTGAAGTTCACTTTCGCGCTACAGAAGATCAAGTTGCAGACATTTTCACAAAGTCTCTTATAGAAGTGAAGTTTTCCAAACTTCAATCTATGTTAAGAGTTTAGGAAGTTGTCATTAAGGGGGGATCGGATCTAATGCCTCATTCCTTCTCCTATTCTGTCACTTTTGTAAATCTTTCAATCCTATTCCAAGTTGTTCTTAAGGGGGGATGTAAGGATATTTAGACACTTAGGATTTAGTTAAGATCTACTTGGTCTAATGTGTCGTTAGGTAAAAGGGTGTTTCTTAGTGTGTTTCTTTAATATGCATTAGTATGCATTTGTAGTTAGGAAATTTGACGGCGATGATATGTTCTCGACATAGATTGATCCGACGGTTCATGTTCCCCTTGATCTTAACGACTACATTGATATGCGGCTTAATACCCGATTGGTCCACGATCTCTATTTAAAGAGCGTGGAGGGTCATTTGTCGATGATCGATTGTGAGAAACTCTCTTGTAAAATCTCTTTGTAATATTTTATTTTGCGTTAATAAATTCCTCCAAGTGGTCGCGTTGGCTAGGGCTGTGGATGCTTCCCCGTAGGGGTTTTACCACGTCAAAATGTCAGAGCGCCGATCTTTGATATGGTTGTGTGAGTGGTTACTGAAGGTGTTCGTCCTCTGTTGGAATACCTGT